>CM076583.1:38410512-38488369 GCA_034641835.2 Pinus albicaulis
TGGAGCACTTCAGTTCGAGCTACAGAAGTGGCTCATGCATCTGACAGAGGAATTACGCTATTCCTAGGGGTTTGGTGAGCTCATGCATGGTTGACTTCAGTTAGGACTTCAGTGGCAGAAGTTTGGTGGAGTTAATGGGACAGCTAGTGGAGTTGTGTTCGGTTTAACTTAGTTGAACTAGTTGAGATTAGTTTAACTAGCTAATCAATTAGTAATGAGTGGAGTGAATTAAATATTATTTAATTAATTAATTAGTAACTTATTATTCAACTCAAGAACACATCACCACCATACAAAGGCATGAACAAGCCTGAAGGAGACCAAAGAAAGAGGTAGATGAAAGGGTTGAGTTAGCTATCATATGCATACTGGGCCAGTATGAGATTTGCACACACATTGATTGAGATTTCCAATGAGGATTGCGCAGTACAAGCCAAGGAGATTCGAACTTGGATCTCATTCATTCTCATCTTGGATTGCGCAGTAGAGGCAGGCAAACAGTGGAGGAGATTTGAACCTGTGACTTGTTCAGATCTGAGCTAGTTTGTGTGTAACTATTGGAGATAGTACCGAGTACTTGTGAGGAGTATTGTACTATGATTGTTACATGATTCTCTATCATTATAATATACAGATAGTTGGGGGTTTTCAGCTATAAGCTTCCCACACACCACTGTGTATGATGAACACGTGCTATCGCTTGTTTGCCTCGTACGTGTGATGATCTTAGTGGAAGAGATTATGTGTTGCATATAAATTCGAACGTGATCGTGATAGTCTTGTGGATAATTGAACATTATTCAGCAAATTTCTACATGGTATCATAGCTATTGAAGTAGATTGATCACCATGATTAGAAACTTATTTCGGTAGATGAAATCGCATGCGAACAGGTAGCCTTCGGATCCATCCTTTCTTTGGAAAGGTGATATGACCAAAGAACGCCTTGCAAACAACTTCGTTAAAACAATTTGTTCTCAACAGACGAGATTGGTTGAGCTTTGGAGGTAACTTAATTTTGCAACAGCTTTGTTTTCTTGGTGCCGTGTTGAAAATGTCTTTCAACCAAGCTTGCGACTCGAATATGCTCTTGAAGGCAGTGCGAAGTATGTTGCATGGAAGGATCGCATGGAAGCAGTGTTAGAAGATAATGGTCTGAAGGAGTTCGTAGACACGGATGTCCCAAAGCCCACTGATGCAGCTTTGGTCGATGCATGGCAAAAGAAGATCGCGAAATGTCGAAGGATCCTGTTGGAGGGCGTCAAGGATCATATTGTATCCAGCCTTCATGGTAAGGCTACTCCACATTTAATGTGGAAAGCTTTGACGGATCTATTCCAGAGTAAGAGTGACCAAAGGAAGCTGGCGCTCAAAGATAAGCTCAAGAACATCAAGATGGAGAAGGGCGACAGTATCGCCAAATACCTCACGAAGTTCACTCAATGCAGAGATGAACTGGGAAGTGTGGGAGTTACTGTCGATGAAGAGGATATGGTCGACCTGGCTCTCCTTGGTCTTCCAAAGGCTTGGCACTCATATCAAGATAGTGTCAATGGTCGGGAGAAGCTGCCGGGATGGGAGCGCCTTTGGGCGGATCTCATGCAGGAGGAGATAAGGAGGACTACTCGGGATGGATCTTCATCAAAGGGAGCTAATGAAGAAAATTGCGCTTTGGTTGCCAAAGCAAAGAAGGGGAAGGGTAAGAAAACTTCTCATTCCGGTGCAAAGGGCAAGAAGCAGGATATGGCGAAAGTGAAGTGTTTTCACTGCCATGATCACGGACATTATGCTACCAATTGTCAAAAGAAGAAGAAGAACAAGCAAGCGGGAAGATCTGTAGATGGAGAAGCTTTGGCTTCACAGTTCGAGCTTGACTTTTCACTGATCGCATGCTTGGTTTCAAGTGTGATGGGATCGGTGTGGTTCTTGGACAGCGGTGCGTCATTTCATATGACAGGAGATCGGGATTTGTTCTTAGATCTGGAGGACAAAGATTTGGGTGTGCACATCGAGATGGGCGATGATGGTAGATACAGTGCAACTGGTATCGGTACCATATCCTTTCAGAGGGAGTCTGGTAAACCCTTTGTATTGAAGGATTTCATGCATGTACCTGGATTGAAGAAGAACTTGATCTCTGTGGCGATGTTGGAGGATAAGGGGTATGATGTGGTCTTCAGCGAAGGAAAAGCCTTCCTGCGCAGTAAGACTACTGGAGAGACCCGAAAGATAGGGGTTCGAACCAAGAACCTTTACCAGTTGCAGGTAGATGGCTGCGCAGCAATGGCATGCAAGGCGGGAGAAGTGGTGAGCCGGGATGATGAGGGCGAACTGTGGCACAGGAGATTGGGCCACCTTCACCATGGAGCTTTGAAGATCCCGCAGCAGATTTCTACTGGGCTTCCTAAGGGCACTCTTGCGCAGTCAGATCAGTGCAAGGGGTGTACTTTAGGGAAGTATGTGAAAGCCACCTTTCACGAGAAGGATAGTCGCGCCACGACGATCCTTGAGAGAGTTCACACAGACGTGTGTGGTCCTTTCTTAGTTGCTTTGACAGCAAAGCACAGGTATTATGTGATCTTTGTTGATGATTTCTCTCGAAAGTGCTGGATCTTCTTCATGCAGAAGAAGAGCGATACATTCGCGAAGTTCTGTGAGTTTAAAGCACTGGTCGAGAAGGAGTCGGGGAAGAAGGTGATTGCTCTAAGGAGTGATAATGGTGGTGAATTCATCTCGGCTAAATTCAAGGAGTTCTACAGCGCAGAAGGGATTCAGAGAGAGCTCATCTCACCCCATAACCCACAACATAATGGGGTGGCTGAGTGGAAGAACAGAACGATCATGGGTGCTGCACGGGCGATGTTGCATGATCAGGGCCTACCCCTTCACTTGTGGGCTGAAGCATGCAATACAGCAGTGTATGTGTAGAACCATTGTCCTCACAAGGTTCTTGGCATGAGTACATCGGAGGAGGCTTATTCTGGCAAGAGGCCTGATATTTCCCATTTGCGGATTTTTGGTTCTGCTGTCTACATTCATGTGACAAAGGATGCGATAAGGAAGCTGGATCCAACCGCAGAGGTTGGAATATTTGTGGGGTACACTGATACACCTCACAACTATCGGGTGTATTTGTTAGACAGTCGCAAGACTGTTGTGCGACGGGATATAAAATTTCAGGAGGAGAAAGCCATGTAGTGTTCGCTTGAGAGGGAGCTACACTTGCATGCAGATGAGGAGCTGTTAGTTCCTAAGGAGGAGCTTCCGGATGTGGATCAGCCACAAGAGGAGGTTCAGGGGGTGGAAGAAACCACCCAGGCAGCGCCAACCATCAGAGGGCGCATGCGCACTACAGAAGCTGAGCGACTGGCTCGGGATGCAGAGAAGGTTGTAGGACCACCTACAGCACAGCGCAGACAGAGACAGTCACCGGATCGGTACACTGGATACATGGCTCTTATGAGTCAATGTGTTGTGACAGAGCCATCCTCTTTTGAGGAAGCTGTGGAGGAACCCGTATGGGTTGATGCCATGATCGAAGAATATGATTCGATCATCAGGAACAGTGCATGGGAGATTGTCCCAAGACCGGTTGGGAAATCAGTTGTAGGTTCGCGATGGATCTACAAGGTGAAGCAGGCGGCTGACGGGAGTGTGGAGAAGTACAAGGCGAGATTTGTCGCCCGTGGCTTCTCAGAGATCGAGGGGATTGACTATGAGGAGACTTTTGCACCTGTCGCAAGGTACTCTTCCATACGGACGATCCTTGCTCTCTCAGCGCAGATGGGGTGGCACATTCATCAGATGGATGTGAAGACCGCGTTCCTCAATGGAGTTATTGAGGAAGAGGTGTACATAGAGCAGCCTGAAGGTTTTGAGATCTTCAGCAGTGAGTCGCATGTGTGCCGACTCAAGAGAGCACTGTACGGGCTGAAGCAAGCACCTCGTGCTTGGTACACTCGGATAGACAGCTACTTCACCGGGCTTGGATTCTCCAAGAGTGAGGCGGATCCTAACTTGTACCAGATTGTGGTGGAGGGGAAGCTGTTGATCATCATACTGTATGTAGATGATCTGATTTTGACTGGCGATGAGCAGTTGATACTTTCATGCAAGGAGGATCTTGCATGAGAGTTTGAGATGAAGGACTTGGGCATCCTTCATTATTTCCTGGGATTGGAGATTTGGCAGCGTAGTGGAGGATTGTTTGTTTCTCAGGGCAAGTATGCCCGGGAGATTTTGGAGAGGTTCAACATGCATGGCTGCAAGCCTATTGACACTCCTCTTCCCGGTGGTTGGAGGAAGGAGGATGCTACTTCAGCGGAGGTAGTGGATGCCACTGTCTATCGACAGTTGGTGGGGTCGCTTATGTATCTGGTCAATACACGACCCGATATATGCTATGTAGTTAACCAGCTTTCGCAAGCTATGGTTAAGCCTACCAAGCTCTTTTGGAAGGCATGCAAGCATGTATTGCGCTATATCAGAGGCACATCGGGATATGGTCTATGGTACAGACAGGAGGATGGAGCGAAGCTTTCTGGCTTCACTGATGCAGATTGGGCAGGGAGCCCAATGGACCGAAAGAGCACTTCTGGAGGAGTTTTCAGCATTGGGTCGACAGCAGTTTCCTGGTACAGCAGGAAGCAGAGATCCGTGGCACTCAGTTCAGCAGAGGCCGAGTACATGGCAGCAAGTTTGGCTGCATGCGAGGCTATTTGGACGAGGAAGATCCTCGCAGGTTTGTTCAGGTTGCATTTGGAGCCTACAGTGATCTACTGTGATAACCAGAGCTGCATCAAGCTCTCGGCTAATCCAGTATTTCATGATAGGTCCAAACACATCGACATCAGGTACCATCATATCAGAGATTGTGTTCAATGGAGAATCATGATGCTTTCATATGTTCCCACGGAGGATCAGGATGCCGACATCCTGACGAAGGCGCTCACCAGGAGCAAGTTCAAATTCCATAGAGGCAGGATAGGGGTTGCAGATAATCCATATCTTGCTGAGAGGGAGTGTTGAAAATGCAGCAAGATGATGGAGCTTAGTGAAATGAAGTCGCCTTCACTAAGTGGGCCCGCAGGCAAATTCTGGCGCAAAGTCTATTTTTAGACATATGGAGCATGGTCCAGGGGTTGCAGTATGTTATTCTTGGAGTATTGGTCGTGTTGGTAAAAATAGATGGACCTCTATTTTTGGACCTATAGGTCGAAGTCTATTTTTAGACTGCCTATCCTAAAAATAGGGAAGTCAAATATTATTTACCCTTAATAATATTTGGACTCTAAACTTCAGTTTACTCTCTTGGAGCACTTCAGTTCGAGCTACAGAAGTGGCTCATGCATCTGACAGAGGAATTACGCTATTCCTAAGGTTTTGGTGAGCTCATGCATGGTTGACTTCAGTGGCAGAAGTTTGGTGGAGTTGATGAGACAGTTGGTGGAGTTGTGTTCGGTTTAACTTAGTTGAACTAGTTGAGATTAGTTTAACTAGCTAATCAACTAGTAATGAGTGGAGTGAACTAAATATTATTTAATTCATTAATTAGTAACTCATTATTCAACTCAAGAACACATCAGTTCACTACAGTGCATGATCAGTTCAGTGGAGACCAGTGAAAGAGGTAGATGAAAGGGTGGAGTTAGCTATCAGTGGCGACATCAGTTGTGCATGAGATTTGCACCACACTTGGAGAAATTGCCCATGATGATTGCGCTGTCAAGCCAAGGAGATTTGAACCTTGGATCTCTATTTAGACAGGCCATGATTGCGCAATAGAGGCAAGGCAATTGGTGGTGAGTTTTGAACCAATAACCTGTTCAAAACCAAGCTAGTTTGTGTGTAACTTCATGAGATAGTACTGAGTACTTGTGAGGAGTATTGTACTGATTTTGTTACATGATTTCTCCATTATAATATACACAATAGCTGTGGGGTTTTCAACTATAAGCTTTCCCCATACATAATGTGTTAATGTGTATGATGAATTGATGTGCAATCGCTTGTTTTATTTCCGCATGTGTGATGATCTGAGTGGAAGAGATTATGTGTTGCATATAAATTCGAATTGTATGTGATCAGGATAGTCTCGGTGGATAATTGATCATTATTCAGCAAATTTCTACATAGTATCGCGCGGCTTTTGGGCCCGAGGCAGTATTCACCTTTAGCAATGCGAGTCAATCGTATCATGACACCTCACCATCGTAATACCACTTATATTGTGTAGCTTCTGGGTGTTAAAGCTATGTTCGTGAAATAACGCGAATTCCATCAGATCATTTTTGTGGAAGATCAAAGGGCGGATGCGTTGGAAGTTGCATGGTTGTTAAGTCGAGGTAATTGTCGAGTGTATGTAATGGTATTCCTCTTAACTTCTAACGTACATGGGACCGGCGGAGTTTTAATTTTTATTTGAACCCATTTGCAAATATTACATTTGGTGTAAAGTTCTGAAGGTTGGATATTAATTCCAAGGATTATAGAATAAAAGGCTTGGTTATGAATTGTGTTTATTTTCTTCCGATGAGAAACATGTGAGGTTTCTGATGTTAAAAGAGGGTCGCATGCATTATTGAATTATAGAACTTGATTGATTGGTTTTGATTCTCTTGATATATATGTAAGATCGAAGTAGCGCAGCGGAAGTAGAGTGGGCCATAACCCACAGGTCCCAGGATCGGTTTTCAAATTATGGATCTGCAACTCTTATATTAATTTGAGGTTGCAGGCTTATATGATTAACTGAAAGTTGAACCTGCTTATAGTGGGTTTCTCTCTTCATCATAAATCAACCCAGGGTTTTTACACCATGTATGCTTAAGATGCGCCAACTCTCTGAAATGCAACTCGGGGGTCTTTTTATCAACCCAACCGATCAATATTTGTGAAAATTCTAGGTAAGAGGTGATACTAGAGTGTCCTAGGGTGACTAACCCATAGTACCACCATTCTTATGCCTCCCCATCCTAGTGTAATGTACAATATTGGATTTACTCTATTACTTTCATGGGGTTAATTTGGAAGTATGTGTATAACTTATGTACCTAAGCTCTTGTCATGCAACTAGGTGACCCATTAAAAGAATGTATAGTTATCTTCCATGATTTCCTTGGAACCTCATAATTTCATGACTCCCAATTATAACTTATTGACCTATTCTTATACTTGATAGTGCAGGAATAGTGTAGGATAGAACATAAGTTTTTTTCACCTCGACATGCTACTTATTTTTCTCATTTGATTGTCCTACACCATTTCTATTGCGGTTTTGTTGGTTTCCCTAAATATTGGAAATATATTAAGTGAAAAAATGCATCAACTCTCACTATCCTCTTACCATTTCATGCATCATTTATTACTGTCCCATTTCTAAATCATTTAGGGAATTTGTGATGTTTCCTCATTGTTGATCATCTCAATCACTCATTTTTGTTCCTTCTTCCTCATATTCAGAGCGAGGAAGATCATTTCCTTTCATTTGCCTCTTGTAAGCAATGTAACCCTTATATTCCAAATTCATCCAATAGGATATTATTCATAGATTGGAAAGAAAAATAGCTTTGATACCATTGTAATTTCCCCCTAATATTCTTACTAATTTAATACACAAAAAAGGTCCCAAATTTTCTTTCAAGTATTTCATCAAACACTTTTACAACATGTGTTTATTCAAATATTTTTCATGTAAGAATCACATTACAAAACTAAGGAATCGATAATAATAAGTTTATACATAATAATTTTACTTGGGTTAAACACCAAGAACTCCAGCGAAATTTATTTAATTTTTATCATGGAAATTAAATGCAAAAATAGATTACTAGAACCTATATTCTTACTTTGACAATGTTGGTAACTTTAATTGTTTAACAATTCAAGTGCCACATAAATTTTCAACCCAGGAAGTTCTGGTTGTTTCAAAGGCAATCACACACTATATATGATCAATTCCAAAAGCAAAGAAGTGTTGTAGTATTAATCACACTAACTACACTAATCATACTGACCACACCCTTCTTTAACAAATCTGAAGCCTACTTGTGTTACATCACAAATAATCTTTCTATTGCAGACTTTCATTAAAAGAATCCTAGGAAAGATAATGAAAGGAAATCATTCTGCAGAAAGGAAGATCAATCAACTATAACAGAGAATAAGACCCTATTCCTCCAAGTAGGAATCTTTAGCACCTGTGTCCTGATATCAAACTGTTACACACTCATTCCATAAATAGATTTCCGAAATAAAGTAACTCACAGCTTCTCAAGAATGAATTGTATAAACCCAATGCAGTAAATAATGAAAAAAGAGTTCTAACAGGAAACACGAGATTTCAGAACTGCATAAATAACTTCAGCAAACAGGGTTTAATCAAAGTGCGAATAACATAAACAGTTAACAGACTACAGGAACAAATGGGTGAGTATTGTGATGAAGGCGGGCCCTTTCCTTCTCACAAGATTCCCCAAAGAAAGGAATTAAATTGAAGCGCTCAAAACAAACTTTTATTCATTTGTCAAAAAGAAACATATTACACTAGAGTCATGCTCCTTCTCTGTTCAGGAAAAATGAACCTCTCACAGTCTCTAACTATCCCCCTAATGATGATGTCTCCTCTTTTTAAAGAGGAGACATCTATTACAATTGATTTACATCTCAGAAATTCTATTTTTATCCAAATATGATCTTCTGTTTTAAAACAGGGTCTTTCTGTTCTTCCATAACAGAATGTTGTTACAATGAGTATAGGAATACTAGCTTTAGAATGGTTCATGTAACAGCTTCCCTTGCTTGTCTTTTTCTTGTTGCCATCATACTTGAAATACACCTTCAAAATCGCAAATCAAGCGTTGTTTCAGCAACGAGATTTGCGTGGCTGTTGACTGTTTCAACAACGCAATCTTCAAAATAGGTTATCTGCGGTCTTTAAACTGTCTCAGCAACTATATACCTTTGATTAATGATTAAATATAAAAGTAATGTAGAATTATATGCAAAACAAATTAAACACATAGTAAAGAGAAGAACATTATATACCTTTGGGGAAAAATGGATGGAAGTGATAATGTAAGCTTTAAATATGGACTAGAAAGAGTAAAGTAGTAACAAAATATGTAGTCAAAATGGTACATTATGAGGTCCTAACATCCCCCCCAACTGAAAGGGTTGCATTTCCTCAAGCAACTTTTATTCTGAGTTAGAGTCTGGATACTGAATTTTTTCATGCAAATTACTCAAGCAATAACTATCGAAGGTGGTATCTGTCAAAGGTTTGAATCACTGGTTACTTTGCAATTTCTACCATGCTGCTACTTCATCCCTATTAGCCAATCTGTAATGAGCCTGATATTGTTCTGTTGGGATCCATAAAATAGGAAAGTGAAAATGATAGCCTATCCAATTCTCAGCACATTGCTGAACACATCTGATGTAGTTTGGTACTCTGGACAGTGCAGTTTCAAGATTAATAGGGCTAAAGGGATTATACTCTTGTCTCTCCTTAGAGGATTTTTGCCACAACATGTTGTTTGCCCTCAGAGAAACAGTCTCTTTGGCCCTGATTAACTGGTGACACTCTTGGAGTACTGAGGCTTGCAATTGCTGTATATATCTAATCATTCCTGGCTTCTGCAAAAACTGATGATATTCTACTATAAAAATGGTCAGGTTTCGAGGTTCTGGCCTTATCCAGAGAAGGAAATTATCCTCATTGTGCCTAGTTGCAAGAAAAGCGGTTTTCCATGTGATTTGATTGGCAAGAAAGGAAACAAATTCCCTAATCTGTACATCACCAACAATAGGATTAAGATTGATCTCTCTGTTTTCAGGCATAGCCTCATTATGAAGATACAACTCACATAATAGATGTTGATCACTAGTGGAAGCCTCAACAAATGTTTTGACAAATTTCTCAGCTGTGAGAAACTCATGAGGTCTTCCATCCTTAATTGCTTTCAACTGGAAATAAACAAGGTGTTCTAAAAGAAACAAAGAATATTTCAAAGATGGTTTCCTTGTGGCTAATAGTTTTTGCACTAGTTGAAACTGTTGGGTGTGGAGCCGGGTTATCTTGTTTACTTTGTACCACAGCATTAGACCCCTATACCTTAAAAGGGGCGGCAACGCCGCCCGAAATTTAATCGCTACCGTGGGGGGTCCAGGGGGGGCGGCAGCACTTTTCGGAGCCCCCCCCCCCTGGCGAGGGTTCGGGGACAGCGCCCCTGAAGCTAAAAACAGATGTAAAATTGCCTTGTAAAAGTATAGTAAATTCTAGTCAATCTGGGCCGTTCATTAGGCAAATGATCTGACGGTAGAAGTTATGTTTATATTAGGGTTTTTTGCCCTAGAAGGCAACCCCCTTGTATATATGGGGGCATTGTATTGCGGCTGTGGATTATGAGTGTATTCTCAGAGCGAGAAATAGAGAGGGAGACTATGAGAGAGAAGAGAGGATATTACATCGGATCTGTTGTAGGTTTTGTCTCTTCATTTTGTTGGATAATATAAAGGAAGGACTGGCTGTTCGGGGTGGACGTAGCCCAAACTGGGTGACCCACGTATATCTATGTCTCTCTGGTTTTATGTGTTTTTTTTGCTTGTATTTTCCGCATATTTTATGTGTTTCATTGCTCTGTAATATTTAATTTTCTAACAACTGGTATCGGAGCCGAAGGTATATTTGGCTGATAAACTCGCAGGAAAAAAGGGTTCCTGGTTCGAGTGGGAGCAATGGCAGACGATGGTAAGTTTAGGGTCGATAAATTTAACGGCCAAAACTTTGCGCTGTGGAAGATGCAGATGGAAGATTATCTGTATCAGAAAGATCTGTACCTACCATTGAGCGGAAAAACAAAGAAGCCGGCGACCATGACAGACGCGGAATGGAACATTCTCGATAGAAAGGCACTCGGAACAGTACGGTTGTGTCTTGCGGCGTCAGTCACCTTCAATATTTCGAAGGAAACAACAACAGAGGGTTTGGTGCAGACGTTGGTGAAATTGTATGAAAATCCCTCGGCCTCAAACAAGGTATTTCTTATGAAACGACTATTTAATATGAAGATGTCGGAAGGTGGATCTGTTGCAGACCATTTAAATGATTTTAATACAGTTACCAGTCAGTTAAGTTCTGTAGGGGTAAACTTTGATGATGAAGTTAGAGCTCCGTTATTCTTGTGCTCATTGCCAGAGAGTTGGAATGGTTTAGTAATGGCCATTAGTAACTCTGTCTCTGGATCTAGTACTTTAAAGTTTGATGATGTTGTCGGTGCTATCCTTAGCGAGGAAATGCGATGGAAAAGCTCCAGTGAGACATCGGGTAATGCTTTGAGTGCAGAGTCTAGGGGAAGAAGAATGGAAAGAGGAAAGAGCTCGGGATATCGCAGTAAATCAAGGAAAGGCAGATCCAAGTCCAGATCGGGGATAGTGTGCTGGAATTGCGAAAAGAAAGGACACCTAAAGAAAGACTGTAGATCTCGGAAGGGAAAAGAAGGAGACACACAGCAAGAAAACAATCATGAAGCAAATGTGACAGGTGATGTGTTAGAAGATGCTTTGATACTTTCTTTCAAAAATGTTACTGATTCTTGGGTTGTAGATTCAGGGGCTTCATTCCATGCCACACCTGATAAGAAATATTTTCATGACTATGTCCAAGGAGATTTTGGACAAGTTTGTTTGGGTGATGATAAACCCTGTAAAATTGTTGGAATGGGTAAAGTTCTTGTAAAACAACATAATGGAAACCAATGGCTACTAAAGGAGGTAAGGCATGTTCCAGATCTAAAGAAAAATCTGATTTCAACAGGGCAGTTAGGCGGTGAAGGTTGTGTGACAACTTTCACGGATAAAACTTGGAAGGTCGCCAAAGGAGCCCTGGTAATAGCAAAAGGTGAAAAGGTTGGTACATTGTATTTATGCAATGGTATTTCTAACTCTGTTAATGCTTTAACTTCCAAAGGAGCAGATGCAGCATTATGGCATCATAGGCTCGGACACATGAGTGAGAAGGGGATGAAAATTCTTCACTCAAGAAATTTGCTGCCAAGTTTGAAGAATGTTGATTTGGATTTCTGTGAGAATTGCATTTATGGAAAACAGAAGAGAGTCAGATTTCTCAGAGTTGGGAAAGAAAAGAAGAGCGAAAAATTGGAGCTTGTGCATACAGATGTATGGGGACCTGCTCAGGTATCATCTCTTGGTGGCTCTCGTTATTATGTTATTTTTATTGATGATGCAACTAGAAAAACTTGGATTTATTGTATTCAAAATAAATCTGATGTATTTGATACTTTCAAGAAATGGAAAGCTTTGGTTGAGATTGAGACATGAAAGAAGTTGAAGTGTCTCAGATCAGACAATGGAGGTGAATATTGCAGCAAAGAGTTTGATAGGTACTATTCAAAGCATGGAATTCGCAGAGAGAAGACAGTTTCAAGAACACCACAAGAAAATGGTGTGTCAGAAAGGATGAACAGAACAATCATGGAGCGTGCAAGGTGCATGAGATTGCATGCAGGATTGCCTTTACAATTTTGGGCAGATGCTGTAGATACTGCTGTTTATCTAATAAACAGAGGGCCTTCAAGTTCCTTGGATGGTGGTATTCGAGAGGAAGCATGGACAGGTAAAAAGGTAAACTACTCTTTTTTAAAGCCTTTTGGTTGTGAGGCCTTTTTCCATATTAATAAAGAAAATAGAACAAAGCTTGAGGCAAAATCAAAGAAATATGCCTTTGTTGGATATGGTGTTAATGATTTTGGTTATCGCTTATATGATTATGAAAATTACAAAATCATTAGGAGCAGAGATGTAATATTCAATGAAAAGGTCTTGTATAAGAATCAACTGCAGGAAAAGAAACAGGAAAAAGAAAGCAAAGAATACACGGTTCTTGATGAGATAACTGAAAAAGTAAAGGTGCCTGAAAATAATAATAATCAACAACCACAGCAGCAGCAACCACCAGAACAGCAACAGGCACCTCAAACACCTGAAAGTGGTGTTAGAAGATCTACCAGGATAAGTAGACCCCCTGAACGATACTCTCCTTCATTATATTATTTATTGCTGACTGATTCTGGTGAAACTGAATGTTATGAAGAAGCAATGCAGGTTGAAAGCAGGAAGAAGTGGGAGCAAGCCATGGAAGAAGAGATGGACTCCTTAATGCATAACCAGACTTGGGATTTAGTCAAGTTGCCTGCAGGTAAAACTACATTGCAGAATAAATGGGTTTACAGGCTAAAGGAAGAAGATGGAGGAAAACAGAGATACAAAGCTAGACTTGTGGTGAAGGGGTTTGCACAAAATAAAGGTATTGATTTTGATGAAATATTTTCTCATGTTGTTAAGATGAATTCAATCAGAACTGTTTTAAGTCTTGTTGCAGCAGAAGATTTACATCTTGAACATTTAGATGTAAAGACAACATTTCTCCATGGAGATTTGGAGGAAGAGATATACATGCAGCAACCAGAAGGATATGAGGTAAAAGGGAAAGAAAAATTGGTGTGCAGGTTAAAGAAGAGCTTGTATGGCTTAAAACAGGCTCCAAGGCAGTGGTATCTAAAATTTGACAAGTTTATGTCCGAACAAGGTTATACTAGATGTCACTCTGATCATTGTGTTTATCTGAAAAGGAAAAATGATGGCAGCTATATTATACTGTTATTGTATGTAGATGACATGCTTGTTGCAGGGTCTAACATGCAGGAAATAAATGTGCTCAAAAGAAAATTGGCAAATTCATTTGCAATGAAGGATTTGGGAGCTGCAAAACAAATCCTTGGTATGAAGATAACTAGAGAGAGGAAAAATCACAAATTAACACTGTCTCAGAATGAATACATAGAAAAGGTGTTGAAAAGATTTAATATGCAGAATGCAAAACCAGTTAGTACACCTTTTGCTAGCCATTTCAAACTTAGTAAGGAGATGTGCCCAAAGACCCAAGAAGACATGGATTATATGTCTAAAGTTCCATATGCATCAGCAATTGGAAGTTTAATGTATGCAATGGTCTGCACAAGGCCTGATATTGCACATGCAGTGGGAGTTGTAAGCAGGTATATGAACAATCCAGGAAAAGAACATTGGATGGCAGTAAAATGGATTCTCAGATATTTGAGAGGTACCACAAATCGAGCATTATGCTTTGGTGGTTCAAACATTGCTCTACAGGGATATGTTGATGCAGATATGGCAGGTGACAGAGATAACAGGAGGAGCACTACAGGATATGTATTTATTGTAGGTGGAACAACTGTCAGTTGAGTTTCAAAAATCCAAAGTGTTGTTGCACTTTCAACAACAGAAGCAGAGTATGTTGCTGCTACAGAGGCTAGTAAAGAAATGATTTGGTTACAAAGGTTTATGGATGAATTGGGTAAGAAGCATGATATGGGCACATTATACAGTGATAGCCAAAGTTCCATTCATCTTGCAAAGAACTTAGCATTTCATTCCGGGACTAAACACATACATCTCAAGTACCATTTCATACGGTCAGTATTGGAAGATGGAGAGTTGAAGCTGGAAAAGATACACACTAGCCAGAATCCTGCAGATATGCTAACAAAAGTTGTAACCATTGAGGAACTGAGAACATGCTCGGTTTCAATTGGTCTTCAAGGATGACGATGAAGATGAGAAACAACCAAGTCCAAAGAGGAGTCATTGTCCAGAAAATGAAGTAGTGGTGGAATTGCTACAATCAGTCTCCAAGTGGGAGATTGTTGGGTGTGGAGCGTGATTATCTTGTTTACTTTGTATCACAGCATTAGACCCCTGTACCTTAAAAGGGGTGGCAACGCCGCCTGAAATTTAATCACTGCCGTGGGGGGTCCAGGGGGGGGCGGCAGCGCTTTTCGAAGCCCCCCCTGGCGGGGGTTCGGGGGCAGTGCCCCCGAAGCTAAAAACAGATGTAAAATTTTCTTGTAAAAGTATAGTAAATTCTAGTCAATCTGGGCCGTTCATTAGGCAAATGATCTGACGGTAGAAGTTATGTTTAGATTAGGGTTTTTTGCCTTAGAAGGTAACCCCCTTGTATATATGGGGGCATTGTATTGCGGTTGTGGATTATGAGTGTATTCTCAGAGTGAGAAACAGAGAGGGAGACTATGAGAGAGAACAGAGGATATTATAGTTTATCTGTTGTAGGTTTTGTCTCTTCATTTTGTTGGATAATATAAAGGAAGGACTGGCTATTCAGGGTGGAAGTAGCCTAAACTGGGTGAAACACGTATATCTGTGTCTCTCTGGTTTTATGTGTTTTGTGTGCTTGTATTTTCCGCATATTTTATGTGTTTCATTGCTCTATAATATTTAATTTTCTAACAACTGGTATCGGAGCCGAAGGTATATTTGGCTGATAAACTCGCAGGAAAAAAGGGTTCCTGGTTCGAGTGGGAGCAATGGCGGACGATAGTAAGTTTAGGGTCGATAAATTTAACGGCCAAAACTTTGCGCTGTGGAAGATGCAGATGGAAGATTATCTGTATCAGAAAGATCTGTACCTACCATTGAGCGGAAAAACAAAGAAGCCGGCGACCATGACAGACGAGGAATGGAACATTCTCGATAGAAAGGCACTCGGAACAGTACGGTTGTGTCTTGCGGCATCAGTCGCCTTCAATATTTCGAAGGAAACAACAACAGAGGGTTTGATGCAGACGTTGGCGAAACTATATGAAAAACCCTCGGCCTCAAACAAGGTATTTCTTATGAAACGACTATTTAATATGAAGATGTCGGAAGGTGGATATGTTGCAGACCATTTAAATGAATTTAATACAGTTACCAGTCAGTTAAGTTCTGTAGGGGTAAACTTTGATGATGAAGTTAGAGCTCTGTTATTCTTGTGCTCATTGCCAGAGAGTTGGAATGGTTTATTAATGGCCATTAGTAACTCTGTCTCTGGATCTAGTACTTTAAAGTTTGATGATGTTGTTGGTGCTATCCTTAGCGAGGAAATGCGATGGAAAAGCTCCGGTGAGACATTAGGTAATGCTTTGAGTGTAGAGTCTAGGGGAAGAAGAATGGAAAGAGGAAAGAGCTCGGGATATCACAGTAAATCAAGGAAAGGCAGATCCAAGTCCAGATCGGGGATAGTGTGCTGGAATTGCGGAAAGAAAGGACACCTAAAGAAAGTCTGTAGATCTCGGAAGGGAAAAGAAGGAGACACACATCAAGAAAACAATCATGAAGCAAATGTGACAGGTGATGTGTTACAAGATGCTTTGATACTTTCTTTCGAAAATGTTACTGATTCTTGGGTTGTAGATTCACGGGCTTCATTCCATGCCACACCTGATAAGAAATATTTTCATGACTATGTCCAAGGAGATTTTGGACAAGTTCATTTGGGTGATGATAAACCCTGTAAAATTTTTGGAATGGGTAAAGTTATTGTAAAACAACAGAATGGAAACCAATGGCTACTAAAGGAGGTAAGGCATGTTCCAGATCTGAAGAAAAATATGATTTCAACAGGGCAGTTAGGCGGTGAAGGTTGTGTGACAACTTTCACAGATAAAACTTGGAAGGTCACCAAAGGAGCCATGGTAACAGCAAAAGGCGAAAAGGTTGGTACATTGTATTTATGCAATGGTATTTCTAACTCTATTAATGCTTTAACTTCCAGAGGAGCAGATGCAGCATTATGGCATCATAGGCTCGGACACATGAGTGAGAAGGGAATGAAGATTCTCCACTCAAGAAATTTGTTGCCAGGTTTGAAGAATGTTGATTTGGATTTCTGTGAGAATTGCATTTATGGAAAACAGAAGAGAGTCAAATTTCTCAGAGTTGGGAAAGAAAAGAAGAGCGAAAAATTGGAGCTTGTGCATATAGATGTATGGGGACCTGCTCAGGTATCATCTCTCGGTGGCTCTCGTTATTATGTCACTTTTATTGATGATGCAACTAGAAAAACATGGATTTATTGTATTCAGAATAAATCTGATGTATTTGATACTTTCAAGAAATGGAAAGCTTTGGTTGAGATTGAGACATGGAAGAAGTTGAAGTGTCTTAGATCAGACAATGGAGGTGAGTATTGCAGCAAAGAGTTTGATAGGTACTGTTCAGAGCATGGAATTTGTAGAGAGAAGACAGTTCCAAGAACACCACAAGAAAATGGTGTGTCAGAAAGGATGAACAAAACAATCATGGAGCGTGCAAGGTGCATGAGATTGCATGCGGGATTGCCTTTACAATTTTGGGCAGATGCTGTAGATACTGCTGTTTATCTAATAAACAGAGGGCCTTCAAGTTCCTTGGATGGTGGTATTCCAGAGGAAGCATGGACAGGTAAAAAGGTAAACTACTCTTTTTTTAAAGCCTTTTGGTTGTGAGGCCTTTGTCCATATTAATAAAGAAAAAAGAACAAAGCTTGAGGCAAAATCAAAGAAATGTACCTTTATTGGATATGGTGCTAATGATTTTGGTTATCGCTTATATGATTATGAAAATCACAAAATCATTAGGAGCGGAGACGTAATATTCAATGAAAAGGTCTTGTATAAGAATCAGCTGCAGGAAAAGAAACAGGAAAAAGAAAGCAAGGAATACACGGTTCTTGATGAGATAACTGAAAAAGTAAAGGTGCCAGAAAATAATAATAATCAACAACCACAGCAACAGGCACCTCAAACACCTGAAAGTGGTGTTAGAAGATCTACCAGGATAAGTAGACCCCCTGAACGATACTCTCCTTCATTATATTATTTATTGTTGACTGATTCTGGTGAACTTGAATGTTATGAAGAAGCAATGCAGGTTGAAAGTAGGAAGAAGTGGGAGCAAGCCATGGAAGAAGAGATGGACTCCTTAATGCATAACCAGACTTGGGATTTAGTCAAGTTGCCTGCAGGTAAAACTACATTGAAGAATAAATGGGTTTACAGGCTAAAGGAAGAAGATGGAGGAAAACAGAGGTACAAAGCTAGACTTGTGGTGAAGGGGTTTGCACAAAATAAAGGTATTGATTTTGATGAAATATTTTCTCCTGTTGTTAAGATGAATTCAATCAGAACTGTTTTAAGTCTTGTTGCAGCAGAATATTTACATCTTGAACATTTAGATGTAAAGATAGCATTTCTCCATGGAGATTTGGAGGAAGAGATATACATGCAGCAACCAGAAGGATATGAGGTAAAAGGGAAAGAAAAATTGGTGTGCAGGTTAAAGAAGAGCTTGTATGGCTTAAAGCAGGCCCCAAGGCAGTGGTATCTAAAATTTGACAGGTTTATGTCTGAACAAGGTTATACTAGATGTCACTCTGATCATTGTGTTTATCTGAAAAGGCAAAATGATGGCAGCTATATTATACTATTATTGTATGTAGATGACATGCTTGTTGCAGGGTCTAACATGCAGAAAATAAATGTGCTCAAAAGAAAATTGGCAAATTCATTTGCAATGAAGGATTTGGGAGCTGCAAAACAAATCCTTGGTATGAGGATAACTAGAGACAAGAAAAATCGCAAATTAACACTGTCTCAGAATGAGTACATAGAAAAGGTGTTGAAAAGATTTAATATGGAGAATGCAAAACCAGTTAGTACACCTTTTGCTAGCCATTTCAAACTTAGTAAGGAGATGTGCCCAAAGACCCAAGAAGACATGGATTATATGTCTAAAGTTCCATATGCATCGGCAGTTGGAAGCTTAATGTATGCAATGGTCTGCACAAGGCCTGATATTGCACATGCAGTGGGAGTTGTAAGCAGGTACATGAATAATCCAGAAAAAGAACATTGGATGGCAGTAAAATGGATTCTCAGATATTTGAGAGGTACCACAAATCAAGCATTATGCTTTGGTGGTTCAAACATTGCTCTACAGGGATATGTTGATGCAGATATGGCAGGTGACAGAGATAACAGGAGGAGCACTACAGGATATGTATTTACTGTAGGTGGAACAGCTGTCAGTTGGGTTTCGAAAATCCAAAGTGTTGTTGCACTTTCAACAACAGAAGCCGAGTATGTTGCTGCTACGGAGGCTAGTAAAGAAATGATTTGGTTACAAAGGTTTATGGATGAATTGGGTAAGAAGCATGATATGGGCACACTATACAGTGATAGCCAAAGTGTTATTCATCTTGCAAAGAACTCAGCATTTCATTCCAGGACTAAACACATACATCTCAAGTACCATTTCATACGGTCAATATTGGAAGATGGAGAGTTGAAGCTGGAAAAGATACACAGTAGCCAGAATCCTGCAGATATGCTAACAAAAGTTGTAACCAGGGAGAAACTGAGAACATGCTCAGTTTCAATTGGTCTTCAAGGATGACGATGAAGGTGAGAAACAGCCAGGTCCAAAGAGGAGTCATTGTCTAGCAAATGAAGCAGCGATGGAGTTGCTACAATCAGTCTCCAAGTGGGAGATTGTTGGGTGTGGAGCCTGATTATCTTGTTTACTTTGTACCACAGCATTAGACCCCTGTACCTTAAAAGGGGCGGCAACGCCGCCTAAAATTTAATCATTGCCATGGGGGGTCCAGGGGGGGGCGGCAATGCTTTTCGGAGCCCCCCCTGGCGGGGGTTCGGGGGCAGCGCCCCCGAAGCTAAAAACAGATGTAAAATTGCCTTGTAAAAGTATAGTAAATTCTAGTCAATCTAGGCCGTTCATTAGGCAAATGATCTGACGGTAGAAGTTATGTTTAGATTAGGGTTTTTTGCCCTAGAAGGCAACCCCCTTGTATATATGGGGGCATTGTATTGCGGCTGTGGATTATGAGTGTATTCTCGGAGCGAGAAACAGAGAGGGAGACTGTGAGAGAGAACAGAGGATATTACAGCGGATCTGCTGTAGGTTTTGTCTCTTCATTTTGTTGGATAATATAAAGGAAGGACTGGCTTTTCGGGGTGGACGTAGCCCAAACTGGGTGAACCACGTATATCTGTGTCTCTCTGGTTTTATGTGTTTTGTGTGCTTGTATTTTCCGCATATTTTATGTGTTTCATTGCTCTGTAATATTTAATTTTCTAACAGAAACATCATGATCAGTTTATCTTTTAATTATTTATTCTCTTTCTTGGAATCTCCAAGTTGCTAAAGTGTCTGCTCCTAGTTATCCCAATTGGAATACATTTGATTTTGCCAGGCCAATTTATGCTGTTGTAAAACTTTGTCTTGATCAATAGCATACTGCTTCTTCCACTTATTCATTATTTCCAACTCTTTCCATGGTGGAGTTTGTGTCCTGGCATTATAAGTAATGGGTTGAGGCATAGTCTGAGTAGCAGAATCAGTTAATGTAGGGTAGGATACCTGTACCTTGGTTTTATTCTCCAAAGTTTTTGAAGGCCCTACTGGTTCTTGTGTAACAGTAGGGCATTCTTCCTTAACTGCAAATGATGTGGATGCTCCAGGAATTGGGACTTTAACTATCTTTTATCTGGTTTGTTGATAAATATTTCCACATTCATGGCACATATATTCTTTACATGGGTCGTTCTCTGTATGTTTATCTTGCATAGATGCTGTATGGGCCAAGGTATAGAGATTTAGCTCTTTATCAAAGGCTTCCCTTGCCATTACCAACTCTCTTTTGTAGGCTTCTAATTCTGACTTTAGAAATTCATTTTCCTCTAAAAGAGAGGCCATGGTGATTGGACCCTATGTATCGGTTGATTTTTCTGAAGTTGATTTTTGTTCTTCGGTTGTAGCTAGTTCTTGTGTTACAGATATAGCTGGTTTCCTTGTAGTAGCATCTTGGATATTTAACTTTTGCATGTCAGCAGCTGGTTCTTGTGTTTCAGCTACTGAGTGAGTAACTGGTTCTTGTGGAGCAGCTACTGGTTGTGTAGAAAATGATGTCATATTACCTTGGGCATCTAGTTCTTGTGGAGCAGTGCCACAGGATGAGACGGGTAACGATTCCGGGGTTTCGAATGGTCATGATGAATGAAGTTTTAGCAAAATGGCTGCAGGGTCAGGGGTAATAGGAATGGTTTCAGATTCGATGGTTGTTTTCATTTTTCTCCTAGGTAGGAAAGCAAAAAAAGTAGTAGCTTGCTTTTTCTTTTTATGAAAAGATTTTCCCCTAGGAGAAGGGCTATCAAAGGAGGTGGCTGCTTTAGATGCAGCCCTTGTTTGATTTTTTGATACAAAGACTGTTGCAATTTGCCTATTTCTTTTATGAATAGGGGAAGATGGTGGTGTTTCAGCTTGAGAGTCGTCGCTAGGGATGTGGATGGTGGGATGGGATGACTCTTCTAAATGAGATGGGCTTGAGGACAGGTCAACTGGATTAACTGGTTCTGAGGATGGAATCGATGGAGGATCAAGAATGTCTTCCAATTGCTCTTCGTAGGAGCTTTCAGGGATTTCTTGGGGATTTTCAACTTCTTAGGGAACTTCAGGAGCTTGCTCGAGAGGTAAAGGTAAGTTGTTTAGAGGGGGGTTTTGCTGAGCAAAGCCCCTCTGAATTAATAGTTGACAAAGGCGATGATGAGTAAGAGAAAGTAGTGGAAATTTTACCCGTCTACAGTAATATGACATATTTTTAATAAATCCAAGCAGATAATAAGGAATTTTTACTAGTCTACCATGTCGTAAGTGGCTCATTAAAACAAATTCGTGTTGATAAAATACCTGATAGCGACCCTCGCAAGTTAAATAATGCTTGACAAATTCCGCTACCTTTGGCCACGGAGGAGGTAATGAGTGCAGTCCTACGCCACAGCCTTTAATCTCAACATGTTCTCCTGGAAGAAGGAAGTCCTATTGTGCGTTTAAGATGCTGTGCTTCCTACTAAACCACCGAGCACCTGTGACTGGAAAACCCGAGACTTGCACTATGTCGTCCTCTGAAACTGGAATTCAGACCCCTGAACTGTAGAATGGTCCTGCTGAAGATTCTGTGCAAATTCCAGGACCTGTTGTGGGTCGAATTCTTGAAGTCTTTCAAAATATGCCACCCATCCTGCCTGTTGGAAGATCTGATAAGAATTCAGAAACAATTCAAGGAGAGCTATTGAGCCAGGATCATGTCTAATGGCCAGTCCTCCCATAGTTACTAGCTTAGGTAAAATGCAGAGGCAAAGAGCAGAATTACCAGACTTCGAACAGAGTAGTCGTTGTGACTGACAAA
Organism: Pinus albicaulis; assembly: GCA_034641835.2. Lineage (NCBI taxonomy): Eukaryota > Viridiplantae > Streptophyta > Pinopsida > Pinales > Pinaceae > Pinus > Pinus albicaulis. The sequence continues at coordinate 38,432,630 of CM076583.1, forward strand.
ATGAAGTATCGGTAAAGGGCCGAAGTAATGGGTGTAAAGAGTGACGGTAGTTTGCATGCTGTGAAATGATGGTTTGTAATTTCGAAATTCCCCCCCATGTATGGTGAAATGATGTTTTTGAGCGTGCGGAGATTGTAGTCATAATGAAGAAAATCTTCTCTTTAAACTATTGTTTAATTGTATTACATAAAATTCACATACCTTATATTTACCTTTGGTTTGTAATTTGAAATATATAGTTGTTACACAGCAATTTGTCACTGTCCCTGCAATTCCCCATCCCGCACAATTGGAGGGCTCATTCCGTGACCTGTGAGCAGTGACATGACTTGAAAACAATTTCATGACATCCCTCTGAACATGAGATTTCATTGCCCTGAAGACAAATCCTTGTAAAAAACCCTAAAAACATCTCTTTTTGCATTGGCGCGGGTACACAGTTCAGCCCTCACGCCAAGGAAGAAAATCCTCCAAAGAGGGCGCGCCAATTAACGCTTTGTCTCAGAGTCGCACCCGCGCCAGCCATTTTAAGGAGTGTTTTTTAAAAATAAATGGTGGAATTTTCGTCCTAACTGATCCATAAACTGGTATCTATCTTGAGTTGGGAGGTTTGGCTCCAGATCTCCATGGAGAGGAAGTGGTTTGCCACCTCTCAGGGAATCTTCCTTGAGGATAGGGCCAATCCCATGATTATATGGATCCCAACTCCCCTTCCTCCATCTATAAAATCTTGCTCATGTCCTTTCCAAGCTAGTCTCCAAGTTCCCAAGAGCCTAATGCTGCAAGAGCTTTGATCCATTCCCTTAAGGCCAAATCCAAGCGAGGAGATTATTATCGAGACATTCGAAGAGAGAGGCTTGTCCCATCCCTGACAGGCTTTATCGAGACACGTTTTGCTGACGACCCTCCGAAGGAGAATTCAGCGTCAAAGCTATGGTTGTATTCTTCTTTTCATTAATTAATGATAAGTGACTATTGGTTATGGTTCCACTCTTGTTCTTGATGATGATCATGACTTATGTCTTCTCTGACTGACATATAGTTGTATGTACTGGATTTTATGCTTGTGTTTGTTTTGTTTCTTGCTTGTGCAGGTGTCCGAGCACGGAGATTGTGAGGATTGTGATCTGCCAGAGCTAAGGAATGGGAGCGCTATTTTCTCTACAAGCGACAGTGTTGGATTCCAGGTAAGCCTTCATCGCTAGTTGGTTTATTTGCAATTAGGAACCTGCACTATAGCGTGAACGATTGTTGCTAGACCCGGTCTGGGCTAGTAGGGATCGCCTCTGTCCGCAGAGGGGATTTACCTCCAAAACAAATTGGCGAATCCGCTGGGGATCGTCTAGCTTGTTGTTGTTTGTTTTATAAGCTATAGACGAAGCCTGAAGTTATCCAGATAGCCTTCGAAATGCTATTGCTATACATTAGCGAAGTAGATCAAAGCTGCTTCAGTCAATCTCCGGTTTAGTTTGTAAACTGAACACTTGGAGTATTGTCTTATCTTTTCGGTTGTTTCTCGATTCTGCTTGCTTGTTTGGCTCTTTTGGCTTGCTCTTTTTGTGATTTTGGCTTTTGGTTAGCTTGATCATCACTAGTCTGCTTGTTGGATTGTCTATTTTTATTTTTCCTTAGAAAACTCGACTGGCGCACTTTACAGCTTGACAGTCACGCCCATTGGCACAGGTTGCTAGTGTATTACCCGCACCAATTCGTTTATGGCGCTAGTTTCAGCCTCACAGTCGCGCCAATCCTGTGAGGTACTAGGGTTTTCTCTGTTTTGACCTTCCTGAGCTTGATCAGTGTGTTTGGTTTTGTTTTTTAAACTGCTTGAGTGTTCTGGAGCCTTGTTTGACTGGCTGTGACCTTCTTCCTTTGGTTGTTTTCCCGTTTCCATCGATTTCACATTCTAGCCCTAGGGAATCTAGGTGCTCCTGTGTGTCGTGCCTCCCTTGGGAGTTTTTGGTTTTTATCGGTTTGGTCAACCTTGTGATTGCTTCTTTACATTCGTTTGGTGGTTTTCTATCGTTTCATTGCATTGTTTGAGTGATTTATTTCTTCTTCATTCGAATTTATCTTTGTCTCGCTTTGGGCCTAGATTACATGGTCCATTTGAGTCTTTGGGATTTTCTTGGTTTGAGGGACTTTTTTGTTAATTTGGAGATCTGATTGTGTGTTTGCATTGAGTGAAATTTGTGTGTTTTGCTCTTTCCTCATCACTTCTCAAATTGCTCTTTTCATTAGTTTTCATTTTTTTTAGTGCACTTTGCTATTAAACATTGAAAATATAAAAAGTCTCTTTTGCTTTTGATTAGTTAGTGCAAATTAAAATCTTTTTGGTGTTATTAGTGATTAGTGACTTTGAGAGAAAAGTTTTTGGTTTACATTAGCTGCATTAGAGACTTTGTTGGTTGTTTTCTGATCATTTTATTGTTGTGCGAAAAGCTCTTAACTCTCTTGTAACTAGCTTTCATCGAATAAAATGATATATTGTGGCATGTAGTTTGCATTTAGGAGATTTTGAGACATCACACTCGCTAGGGCCTGAAAACTGAAACGTGATTGAAGATAAACATTAAAATTTACTCAATTTACACTAAGGAAACATTGAAATCTAACGAAACACATTTAGAGGTCTAGGCTAGAGACATGTTCTAGCGTCTTAAAACCTAGTAGCTGTCGTTCGCCTCTTGGATTTAGACAACACTAGTACGGACTTGTGCTCCCCATACCGTCGAGTATATAAAGGGAGACCCCACTAGGTTTCTATCCTTTATCCATAGGAAGCCGAGTCTATCACCCTATATCCGTGATACACCAGACACAGCATTCGGGGAGATGTCCTGCACGTACGTTAAGTCCTTGGTTGATTTCTCTTTCATTTTGAAACCAAGGTGTATATTTCAGTTCACGGTTATTTGGTACACCCTTTGCCTAGTATTCCTGAGTAGTCATTTGATCTTTTCTGACTCTTTAAATTTGAAAGGATCACCAAGCTCTTGTCCTTTCACGCTTGCTTCAAAACTGAAAGAGATAGAGTCATCTTTTTTTCGTTTCTCGACTCTTAAAACATGAAACGATGAAGTTTCTAATTTTCAATGTGGTAAAATAAAACACCCGTGATCACATGCCCTGTTAGATTTTTCTTGTTGGTCGTTTGATTATGTGTCTTGAATCTTGTTCAGCCCATTTGTGTGTTTGATCTTTTTCTCTTATCGTTACTACCACAGTGGCGGAACCTTCTGTTTCTTCTAATAGTAGTCCATATACGGACGATTCATAAAAGGTTTCTCAATCCTCTGCTGAACCCCAGTAGTCCATCATTTCTGATTTTCCTGACGGGGGACCGGTTCTGTCTGAGCAGCCCTTTGGAGGACCAGTTGAGTTCAATTGGCCCTTTTCTGACCCTTGGTTTGGATTGGGAGTAGGGGAAGATTTCCCTCCTCTTACATTGGGTTCGCCTTTTATAGCTATTGTTATTCCTCCTAGTCCTCACCTTCTATTACGAGATCTAGCGGCAGGCTCAAACATGAGTGAATCCAGCGAGGAAATTTCCACGTCCGGTGAAGATTACCAGTTATTTCCTCGGAGATTATTTCCAGGAGACAATCCTAAACCATCTGTTATGTCATCACCTGGTCCCTCATTACTAGCTGGGTATAGATCCTTGGGTCAGATTATTGTCGCCGCTACCTCTATGGGGGTATCAGCTCCTTCTATGAGGCCGGTTGTTCCTTCTTTAGGGATGTCTTCTAAGACACCCATTACGTCATCCCCTCAGGTCACTTCTGTACCCTCCATGCCCACTGTCTGTGTGGCTGCATCTGCACCCGTTGTTACTACCCAGTCCGTAAGGACCACATCACTTCCCGAAGACATCTATATAGCATCTTCTATGCCGAAGAACATCTCTCTGGAGGAGTATCGATTGTCCCTGCAACAATTGAACCCCGAGGTCGGACAGTCCTCTCAAGATCCCAACCGCTCGTATTTTTCGCATTATGCACAAGATGGTACACTCGTGTACGTTTTTCCATAACAGTACGATGAGCATGGGAACCCTTTACGTTTACCTACTCCTAAGACTCAATTTCATGCTCAGGGTTTACCGTATAACTAGGCTGGACAACCTTATAACCTGCAAGGACAACCTTTTCAAGGCCAACCTTCGGGCCAGCCTGGCTATCCTTATGACCCACAGGGATAGCCCATACAAGGCTTCCCTCCGGGCCAGCAAGGGCCATTATACGGTCCGCAAGGACAGTATTACAACCCTTCAGGTCAACTCGTGCAGCCTCTCCCTGGAGTCCCACCCGGGAAACCTCAAGGACTCACAGGACAACCGGGGTACCAACCGGGGCCAGTATATGGTCCTGGGTGGCAAGTCCAACCTTCTCAACCTTTGCAACCGTAGTATCCTCTTGGTCCCAACGTTGAAAATTAGCTAGGACCATCTTATGGTCCTGTTACGGGTCAAACCAGTTATTAGCAACCACCTGGCTCCATTCCGCCACCAGGCCAACCGGCCTATCCGGCACAACCTGGTGCTCCTCAACAGCCAGGTCAACCTGCACAACCGGCACAACCTGTTTATCTGGGTCACCCTGTTCAACCAGGGCATCCTGCTTAGCCAGGTCAGCCTGCTCAACCAGGCCAGCCCGCACATCCTGTCAACCCTGCCCAACAGCCGACTTATTCGATGCCGCAGCCAAATCAACCGTTGCACCCTAATTATCAGGCTTAGCAGGGTCCCACCTATCAGCAGCCCACTCGACCTCAAGGCGATTACTATTCTCATGGTCAATACCGACCGAATTATAGCCAACCCCAAGGTTCTAACTATTAATCTCAACAACCTGGCTACACCTATGCTCAGCAGCCAAATCCACATGCTGCTCACACGGGGCCGACCTACAATAAGGGTCCATACTCTGGTTATCAAGCCCCGTACACTAGTTACCAGCAACCGAATCAGGCTGGTTATACAACCTATACCCCCTACGGTCAGAATCCTGCTGGACAGAACCCCTGGGGGCAAGGATATTCTCAACCAGCGTGGAGTACAAGTACTAGTCCTTATCCAGGGCCAGGCATGCCGTCCAACCCACCATTTCCGTTCCTGGCTACCTTGGAATTACCAGATGTTTCGAAATTAACCAATGATCCTATTTTGCACAATCCTTATTGGCCTCCGGTTCCTACCAAGGTGCCCGATGGTTGCCCTAAGTTTGAGGGTAAAGCTGGGGAGGACCCCCAAGCTCATGTGATGACTTACCATCTTTGGTGTTCGTCCAACTCTTGGGTGGACGATTCAATTTGTCTACGCCTCTTCCAGCGCACTTTGACTGGTGTTGCCGCTAAGTGGTATATTGAATTATCCCGTGGCATATTTCAAGATTTCAATACATTAGCCATGGCTTTTCTGACTCACTTTCAGTTACCAGTTCGCTACGAAGTCGGGATGCACCTCCTAACTTCTTTGAAGCAGGACAAAGCCACCCACATTTCTGATCACATTCATGAGTGGCGACGTCGTCGTAGACTGGTCAAGTTCTATATACCTGATTAGATACTAACTCATTGGTTCACCACCTCCTTTGTTAACAAAATCGCCCAAGATATTGCTATGGGAGCATGTGTGACTGAAGAACAAGCCATAGCGCGTGCCCAATATCTGGATCTGGTATATTCTCAGTCCAGCATGCTTTATGATATTTTTCCTGATGCGCCACGGTCTGGAACCTCTAAAGCTCCACCTACCCCGGCGGTGGATGGTGTTATTGGTTCCGTGTCTCAGAATTTGAAGAAATATTCGAATGGGAAGCAGAAGTCCAACTCATCCAATAATTTTGCTCCTCCCGCCCCTCCCGATTCTAGCAAGACTGCGGAGGTTAACGTCATTCAGGCTAATCCTACGGAAAAAGCCTCCAAAGGGAAGAAGAAGGGTAAAGGTAAATCCAGATCCGACACCCCAAATCCAGAGTCCAAACCTCGTACTGAGGACGGTTCCTAACGTAAACCGAAGTACCTCTGCCTCATTTGTGAAGGAGACCATTATACCAAGGATTTTCCATGACGATCTGAAGTTATTCAACTTCTAAAAGGCTCCAAAGGGACTCCGGCTGTTCTTAAAGAACCGTTCCCGTCTCAATAGACCCAGATGGTTGAACAGCCTTCACCATCTGCACCATTTGGGTCCCAGGTCTTTATGATGAATGGTGCTGCACCTATCTCTATTGCTACGCGTTCAAAGGATTACAACGAATCACGTCAGGCACCTGGGAAGGCAGTTTTGGATGGTCCACCTCCCCCACCTATCTCTGGTTCGTTGGAAATTGAGAAGCCTGCTGCTGAACCTGTTGTGAAGCCACCTTCTAAAGGTGTTCTACGAAGATCTTCCTACAATCTGAATGCCCGTGCCGCTTAGCACTACAGTATTGTTGAGGATTTGGCACATGCACCTTCTGCCATGTCTACATTGGAAGTTCTTCAAATTTTTCCTTCGCAACAGAAAGCCCTATTGTCTGCAATCGGTGGAATCGATCCTGCCGATTCTAGTCTTCTCACCTTCGACTTAGAAAATTTCACCCCCCAACTTCCACATCATATCACTCTTGTTATTCAAGTCGGGATCAACGGTCTTAACATCCATAGGGTCGTTGTGGATGAAGGTGCCTCTACCTGTGTCATGTCGTCCGCTTGGGTGAAGGCCATTGGCTCTCCATCTCTTTCATCATCTCCTAATGCCCTAGAGGCATTCGATGGTCAGGAATCCAAACCCTTGGGTGTTCTTGAGAGTTTAGCGATTACCTTACAGGGGAAGACAATCAACGTAGAAGTAGAAGTAGTTGACGCCAATCTTAACTACAATATACTTCTCGGCCGCAGTTGGACTCACGCCATGTTATGCGTGCCGTCCACCCTCTTTCGACTTATTAAGTTCCCTCACGAGGGAAAAATCGTTACTGTCGATCAGTTGTCTTTTTTCACCTCCACCTCCGAGAACAACGTTCCGTACGTGGATCAGAACCCAAATCCCCCTGACAGTGTAGGACCCAGTCTCTTTAAGGACCCCATCCTCATGGGTATTTTTCCCACACCACCACCGCACACTGCTCAAGTTAATATGATCTCTAGGTCTGACGACCCATGGCTCATCCCTACGCTTGAGCAGGTGACTGAGTTTGGAGAATCGATGCCCTTAACTCCGGTAGAGATCAACTACTGTGAAATCGTCGCCGCATCTGATCCTCCCCCTCCTCAGCATGCTCCTTTGAGCATGGCTTTAGACATCTATTCTCAATCCCCTTGGCTCGGTCAGGCCGACTCGCCTGATCCTCTTAAAGAGATTTTCCCTTCTGATGAAGCCATTGTTGAAACAATGTCTCTTGAGGAGCTGCCTTGGAGCGATGGACATCATCGTTCCACATTCATGCCTAGCTTGGGGGAAATTTCAGATTGTCTAGAGCGTTTTTCATCTCAGGTTCCCACTCCACCTCTCCAGACACCCATATTGACACATGAGGTGCTTTCAAAGGGAAACCTAAGCCACATCACTCAAACCATTTCGATAGACATCTCCCTTAAACCAGGGATAGTTGAGGACATTCATGATCCATTTGGTCATCTCCTTCCTGAGCCTCCTCCGTTGAGCTCATCAGAGCATAGTTCTTCTGCTTGTGCCAAGCTCCTAAAACAATGAAACAAGTCACTACGAGGACATTTCTTTTAAGTGTGTCAACCTCGTTAAAATAATGAAACACGAGCCTGTTCAATTCGAGTAGATTTAGATCAATCTCTTGTGTGTTGAACCTTCACTCCATTTCATATGGAATGAAGCTTGGGGGGCATGTACCTCAAATTGAGACACCATGCTGGGGGGCATGCTCGTTTTCCTCATTTCAAGCATATTTTGTGTTTTAAGCTTGTATAAAAATAAAACTCATTTTCAAGCATAGTTTTCGTATGTGTGTTCATGTGTGCTTTTAAGCTTGCATAAAAATGAAATGTGTGATTAAATACATTGTGTGAACTTTTTCATTGGGTCGTTTGTTATGCAAATGATACATTAGATAACATTGTATTTGATATTTGCATGACATATAAAAAATACCATCACATGTAGAAGATCCATCCAGAAATAGGTATGTATATATATATATATATATATATATGTGTCGAAATGTTTACATAGTGTGCATCACATAAAATCAAAAATATACATGTTCGTCTTAATACATCCAGAGACGATATGTCTCTCAAAAAATATGCATGAAAGAAGCCCTAGGTGTCTAATCCGCATGGTGCTCGTGGTAACATGTTACCGCACGCACTAAGCATCTCAGTAGTCGGTGGAGGCGACTGGGCACCCCCACAGTGTGTCGCTGGTATGCTAGCGGAACATCTGCTAGTCGTGCATAGTCCGGGATCCCCCGGGCAATGCCCTCCAGGTTCTGAATCAGTTCACCTCCCTCGCCACCCTCAGCCTAAGGGTCATGATCAGCATGGGTTCTCCGCGAAATGGGCGACATGCCCGCGGGTCTCTCTGGGCCGACATCTGCATACACATAACAACTGTTATTAGAACGGACATGTATTACCAAAAAATCATAAAACATAAAAATAAAAAAGAGAGGTCATACCCAACTCTTCGTCCCAGTCATCCCCCTCCAGGAGTGGAAGGTTTAGGTCTCCGACGAAATCGGTCGCAGCATAAGGCCAATCCTCGACCACGATCAACTGACGCCATAACCATCCAAAAAACTCGGGCTTCCAGGACATCTGTTTCCCTCCTCCTGACCTGGGAATAAGTGCTGCCCAGCGAGCCATTCTTGGCTCTCTTGGTATCGGCTCAGAAATAATGGCCCCTTGGCGCTGAAAGATAGGTAGTCGTTCCAGGATGAATGATACCAAAATGGAACCGTAGCCAAATTGTTTCAGTTTGGCTTTCTTGCACTTTGTAAGATGCCTCTTGATATTGGTTGTCACCGTTGTAGCCCAATCAAACAGTGTAGGATTCACACACTCAGAGGCTAATAGGAGTTGGGCTTCAGTTTCCTCGTGTGGATCCTGCGATCCTGCAGTTCGTGTAATGGTGTGTAGCACTACTCTGAGTGCTAGATCCTCGATAGTGTGGATGCCCACTTTCCCGCTTCCTGATCTGGTCCGTGCCCTTGGGCACACCCTCGCCATTACCTGCTCCATCTTTTCCCCAGATGGTCTGCTGCCTGTCAAGATGGGCACTGGACCTCTGCACGACAGTCCGGTTATGAAGTATACATCGGAAACCTCCAGTTCCAGCACTTGGTCCCGAAGTTTGAACACTCCTTCATTTTTGTCCCAAATATTGACCAAGTACTGTAGGAGCTCAGGTTGAGCTTGTAAGCAGGGCGTCAAGAAGAAATTTTTGAGTCCGCAGTTCTTAAGTGCATTCATACAATTTTCATTCTCTATCGCCATTTCATCCTCTTCCCCGTGCTCTCTCTCTTTCCATTCGATAACCATTATGCTTGGTTGCCTGCATCAACATGATCAAAAACCCTTGATTAGACCTCTGTTACATGGAAAAATCCATTGGATCGTTCTCTGTTTGGAAATTTAAAACGGAAAACCGCGTTGCGCCATTAGCGCGACCCCTTTGTATGCAAAAGGCCATTAGTGCGGGTCTGTGCCCAATACCCACGCCAATGGGCGGAGCCCTAAAATTTTAAAAAATCTTCCACATAAGTCTAATCCGTAATGGAAATCTCTATAAAATGGATCGAAATGGAGTTCAGGGAAGCGCCTCTTACCTGGAACAAACGAGGATTTGAATGGTAGCCCGGATCGGTCGTAGTCGCCGTCAGAATTTTGCACACAAATGGACCACTATAGCTCTCCAATGAGGTAAATAGTAAAAGTAATTTTGTTTTTACCATTTGAGACTTATTAATAACTTTTTGAAATCCAAATGGGTTTTAAAAGTCATTTTTTGTTAATATTTTGATATTTTTTGTCAAAAATGGATTTTACACTTGCCTTTGTGTGCAGCAACAGGTTTTACGCAACTTAAACGATGACACGAGTTGTATTTTATACTTTTTCGGACTCGGTAAATACACAAAAAAAGTCATTTTGGAGTCATCTTTCAGCTCTTTTCTGACTCTCTAAACATGAAAATATTGCCGAGGCTCTTGTCGTTTCAATCGTGTTAAAGTGGCCACGAAACAACATCTACCCAGTATATGTTTACCCCTTTTTCGGGCTGGGATAGATTATTTACGAAAAAGGAATACCCTAGCCTATTGCAACTAGGAGGTTTTCTCAGACATAGTTTTCTATGTTTTCGGATCTGAGAGACTATTTACGAAAAGGGACCTTTGGAGTTTACTTTTCTGCTGTCTTTTCAAACTCTCTAAACATGAAAAGACGTCGAGTTCTTCCTTTGTCAGACTCGCTAAACCCTGATGACATTGGATTCAGTCGTAATGACGGTATTCGAGTTCCTCCTTCCTAGGGCTCGTTAAATGTACTAGGATGGGCTTATACAACAAGCATATGGTATCCTCTTCAAGCTTGTGTAAAAATAAGAAAATTTTCATGAGAAATGAGTAGGAAAATGAACCATCATTCCTTCGTGTCGACGGTATGTCGCTCTTGAACATGGCACTTGTACGCATTCGTGCTTGGTTGAGATCTCTCCATCTCGATTTGTTCACTTGCCTCGGTAGGTTTGGGTAATCATACAGCCTCTCATCTACTCTTTTCCTCGTCACCATCTCCCCCGATGAGATTGATGTCACCATGATCTAACTCATTGTAGGTACCATTTATGTATATTCGAAAGTTGACGCTACACCAAGTATCAACCTTCCTACGATTCTCATCTGATCCATTCACGAACATTGTTCTCTGTGCCGCTCGATGATGTGGGAAACACTATGGCCCACCTTCGATCAAGGTCACTTCCTGTCGACTTCAGCTCATTATCCGGGAAGCTGATCTAGAGACTCCCTTCTGGTACCTTGGAGCCTGCATGCCTCAATGGCAGGTTCCTCGCGTTCGACGTGAGGTTTTCATCATTGGCCTCTGGTCGAGTGATTCTGCGGGTGTTCAACGTTAGCTCATTGATTCACATGTCGTAGATTGTACATGTAGTACCTCGAGGGCCATTGTCATTATTGGTGGTTACTCTTGCGTCTGTTAACAGCTCTCATCACTGGCTGGTAATCAGACGATGTTCTTGCATGTTCGACTTCAGCTCACTCATTCACATGCTTCAACTTGTACTTTGTTTGGGTCGAGATGGAGCGCAAGACCCTGGATTCCTGTCTGTTATAATCCAGGATGCGATTTTGTGGATTACTATGATTAATTACATGACTCGCTGATTAGATGGCTGCGACCATACCTGAGTCTATTTATGGATCCTTACTAGATGGCTGCGTTCATGCCTCGGATCTGGATTATTACATATTATGTTATGGATGGTGGCGCCCATACCACGTATATATCATGTATTTGAGATATCAGTTGTACTTCTCTACGCAGGTTTTCCAACGGTGGTGTTTTCAGTTAGACACGTTCTCGTAAAGCATTTCACCCCTCTCTCTCTCTCAGGCCTCATGCTTTAGGGGGCATCTGTTACACAAAAAATTGTCACCGTCCCTGCAATTCCCCATCTCGCACAATTGGAGGGCTCATTTCGTGACCTGTGAGCAGTGACATGACTTGAAAACACTTTCATGACATCCCTCTAAACATGAGCTTTCATTGCCCTGAAGACAAATCCTTGTAAAAAATCCTAAAAACAACTCTTTTTTCATTGGCACGGGTACACAATTCAGCCCTCGCGCCAAGGAGGAAAATCCTCCAAAGAGGGTGCACCAATTGGTGCTCTGTCTCAGAGTCGCACTCGCGCCAGCCATTTTAAGGAGTGTTTTTTAAAAATAAATGGCGGAATTTTTGTCCTAATTGATCCATAAACTGGTATCTATCTTGAGTTGGGAGGTTTGGCTCCGGATCTCCATGGAGAGGAAGTGGTTTGCCACCTCTCATGGAAGCTTCCTTGAGGATAGGGCCAATCCCATGATTATAGGGATCCCAACTCCCCTTCCTCCATCTATAAAAGCTTTCTCATCTCCTTTGCAAGCTAGTCTCCAAGTTCCCAAGAGCCTAATGCTGCAAGAGCTTTGATCCATTCCCTTAAGGCCAAATCCAAGCGAGGAGATTATTGTCGAGACATCTGGAGAGAGAGGCTTGTCCCATCCTTGACAGGCTTTATCGAGACATGTTCTGCTAATGACCCTCCGAAGGAGAATTCAGCGTCAGAGCTATGGTTGTATTCTTCTTTTGATTAATTAATGATAAGTGACTATTGGTTATGGTTCCACTCTTGTTCTTGATGATGATCATGAGTTATGTCTTCTCTGACTGACATATAGTTGTATGTACTGGATTTTACACTTGCGTTTGTTTTGTTTCTTGCTTGTGCAGGTGTCCGATCACGGAGATTGTGAGGATTGTGATCTGCCAAAGCTAAGGAACGGGAGCGTTATTTTCTCTACGAGCGACAGCATTGGATTCCAGGTAAGCCTTCATCGCTAGTTGGTTTATTTTCAATTAGGAACCTGCAATATAGTGTGAACGATTGTTTCTAGACCTGGTCTAGGCTAGTAGGGATCGCCTCTGTCCGCAGAGGGGATTTACCTCCACAACAATAGTGCTTGTTTATGATAGCTTGATACTGATGGAAGAACTTTATAATTCTTTGAAATATAATGGGGGATCATATTAGAGTCTGCTTGATCATAAGAAAGAGGGAATGAATGGAAAATATTCACACAAGGAGTATGAAGAGTGAAAGTGAAGGGCTGAAAGAATTGCAATCTGAAAGGAATGGTATTTTAACAATGGAAAGATAAATGACATGTTGCTGAAAGTGGTGTTTCAATAATGGAAAAATAAGGAAAATGTTGCTAACAAGTGATGATTTAGCAATAGGAAGATAGGGGGAATATTTGATGAGGAATGATATTTCAGTAGTAAAGAACAGGGAACATACTTGCTGAAGAATGGTGTTTCAGCAGTGGGAAAAATGGGAAAAATAGGAAAATGATATGGAAAGGGAAGGAAAGAATGAGGGAATGAGTGATGAAATGTTACTGGGAGATGAGGAAATGAATTGAAGTGAGGGAAGCAAAGCTTCTCAGATTGAAGCTTGGATCTTCTTGTGGTGAACTTGTCCTCCTTGGTGAAATCTAATCTAATACTAGAAATATAGTGTAGAAAACAATTAAATGTTGTGAGGAGCAGAAGACTCCCCTAGAAAAAGATAATGTGCATCTGCCATGCAAGTGGCCTTAAAATCATCTATAGAAATGGGGCGCTGGTACAAACGAAGCCTATGACCATTTACTAGTAGAGGTGTTTTAGAATCATCAATTGTTAAAAGCCTTACTGTTCCATTGGAAAAAGAATCTTCTACTTCATAAGGTCCCAGCCATCTTGTATGTAGCTTACCTTGAAAGTTTTCAAACCGAGAATCATACAATAAGGCCCAATTACCTTTATGGAACTGCTTGTGTTTGATGGTTTTATTATGCCACTTTGTTCTTTGTTGTTGGATCATAGTTTTCTGATGAATGGCATCTAATATCTTTTCATCCAGTTCAAGAAGCTGCTACAACCTGGTTGTCTGCACATCATTCAAATCAAGATTAACAACTAAAGTAGTTCTTAAAGTTTTAATTTCAAATTCCACAGGAAAAACAACACTTTTACCATAAACCAATTCATAGGGAGAAAATCCTGTAGTATTTCTCCAGGTAGTTCTATAAGCCCTTAATTCTTCAGGGAGATTTTGAGACCAATCCTTCTGGTTATCCTTCACTGTTTTGGTTAGAATGGCTTCTATTACTTTATTTGTACTTTCCACCTGCCCATTGGCTTGGGGGTGGTATGATGTAGTCATTCTATGATGAATATGGTATTTCTGAAGGGTAGATTTGAAACCATGAGAATTGAAAGGAGGTCCTCCATATATAACTAGCTCTCTAGGAATTCCAAATCTAACAAAGATTTCTTCAAATAGGAAAGCTAGAACAACTTCTTCATTAGCTCTAAGAAGTGCTTTGGCCTCCACCCATTTAGTCATATAATCTGTACAGACTAATATATACACCCTTTGGTTGGATGGAGGATTAATGGGTCCTATAAAATCTAAGGCCCATCTTTCAAAAGGTTCAAGTATTACCTGGGGGTTCAATGGCATTTCATCTCTATGATTAGGTTGACCCATTCTCTGAAAACTATCACAAGCCCGTACATATTTCTTTGCATCCTTAAACAGTGAGGGCCAATAATAACCCATCCTCAGAATTTTATGTGCTATTCTTTTATCAGCAAAATGCCCTCCACAAGGGCCATCGTGACAAGCTTTTAGTATGTCATACACCTCATCCTCTCTAATGCATCTTCGGATTTCATGATCAAATCCTGTGTAGAAAAGACACCCACTTATCTAGCTATACCTGGCACTTTGTTGAATGATTTTTCTCTTTTCTCTATGTGACAGATGTGCTGGTAACTTTCCTGCAACCAGATAATTGGCAATGTCTACGTACCAAGGTGAGTGAGGAGATAATGAAAATAAATACTCATCAGGAAATGAATCATCTACTAGAATATTATCGTCATTTTTTAACCGTGAAAGGAAATCAACCACAACATTTTCTTTACCTGGTCAATCTACAATTGTAATCTCAAACTCTTGCAGTAACAATAACCATTTGGCAACTCGAGCATTTATGACAGATTTATTCGTTAGATACTTAATAACCGAGTGACCATAATGGACAAAAGTAGAGTAACCAGTAATGTAATGTCGAAATTTATTAATGGCATAAATTACTGCTAAAAATTCCTTTTCGGTAACTGTATAATTAAGCTCAGCAGGGGTCATGTTCTTACTGATAAAGTAGATGGCATAAGGAAGATGGTTTTCCTCTTGTCCCAAGACAACTCCAATTGCAGTGTCTGAAGCATCAGAAGATATATGAAATGGGAGTGCCCAATTAGGTCCTCTCAAAATAGGAGCTATAGATAACTGATGCCCGAGTTCTACAAAGGCTTATTGACAAAGATTAGTCCACTTAAATTCAACATTTTTCATGAGAAACACAAAAAAAGGAGAAGATATCTTGGAATTTTTTTTAATAAATCTCCTGTAATATCCAGCATGTCCTAGAAAAATTCTCACATTAGTTTGTGTTTTAGGAACAGGAAGATTCTGAATGAATTGTATTTTGGATGGATCTACCTGAATGCCTTGAGATGAGATAAAATGTCCAAGCACTACTCCTTCACTCATCATCGTATGACATTTTTTAGTACTTAGGGAGAGGTGAGCTTGTATAAAACGTTTAAGTACCTTCTCAAGATTCTGTAATGCATCTTTGAAAGACACACCATAGGGAGTAAAATCATCCATAAATATTTCCATAGAGTCATTCAGCATATCAGAAAAGATTCCTACAACAGCCCTTTGAAAAGTTGCTGGTGCATTACATAGTCCGAATGGAAGAACTCTATAGGAAAAAGTTCCCCAAGGGCTAGTAAAAGTGGTCTTGTCTTGGTCTTGGGGTGCAATTCTGATTTGGTTATACCCACTGAATCCATCTAAAAATGAAAATAATTTCTTCCCTGACAAACTATCCAACACCTGATCAATGAACGGTAAAGGAAAGTGATCCTTTTGAGTGGCTTTATTTAAGGCTCTATAATCTACACACACTCTCCATTTCCCGTTTTTATTAGGAACTATTACCAATGGGGAAACCCATTCACTTTCAGATATAGGGTATATGAATCTCGCATTAAGCAATTTCTGAAGTTCCTCTTTAACAATTTCTCTTAAATTAGGGTTCATTCGTCTTTGGGGTTGGTAGACTGGTCGACAACCTTCCTTAATATAAATTCGGTGAGTACATAATTTAGGAGAGATTCGCTTCATATCCATGTAATCCCATGCAAATGCTTCCTTATTTTCAAGCAGTAACTTCATTAACTGTTGTGTTTCAGCAACTGTCAGATCAGGATTTATGTGCAGTGTTTTGCCAAGTTCGATTTCCACTGTTATACTTTTAGAAGAGATGGTGATTGATGTTTGAGGTATATCTTCAGATTTAATCTTTTCCTAGATATCTGTTTCCAAAAGTGTAGTCAATTGATTGTGTGTTTCAACAATCATAGAGGAGGGTTTACGTATAAAATTATTAATTACTTCATCCTTTGTGTTGTCTTTAAGACTTAAAGCTTGCCCAATAGTCAAAATAGGTTGAATAGAATTATCATCATAATCCATCCACACAGAATTTTCATTGTTAACCATGGGTGTAGCATGAGGGTAAAGAGTAAGCTGTTTAGTTTCATATCCATTGGAAATTTTCATTGAACCAGATGTGCAGCTGATAAAGGCATCAGCTGTGGCTAGCCAAGGCCTCCCTAGAATTAGAGGATGTCCCCCCAACTTTGTTTTAGTTTGTAACACCACAAAGTCAGCTGGGTAATTCCAGGATTCAACTGAGATAACTAAGTCTTCAAAAACTCCCTCTGGTTTGATTGTAGAATGGTCAGCTAACTCTAGGATGGTTGGTGTTTCTCTAATTGTGTTCTTTAGCTGTAACAATTGTAAAGTTTCAAGAGTCATAATGTTTATAGCAGCACCTAAATCTACCAAAACTTGAGGGATTATTGTTTTACCAATTTGGACTGTCACAGTAGGATGGCCGGGATCACCATATTTAACTGGAGGAGTCTTACCGGACATTAATGCAAATAGATCGCCCATAACATGAACTGTAAGGGGATCTGTAGCTTTCCTACCTGGTTTCTTTACACAAATATCTCTCATGGTTCAGGCATAAATTGGTACATCTCTTAGTGCCTGTAAAAGTGGAGTTTTAGCATACAAATTCTGTAATTCTCCTAAAATATTAAAAGCAGGTGGCTCAGGTGTATTAGTTAAAGCTAAACGCTCGGGAATGGTGGTTCTGTTGTTTCAAAATCCTTATTAGGGGGTGATTGTACTTATTTATGTGAATCATGTTTCTCAGTTTCTTCTTTATCTGAATCAAAATAAGTAACATCATCAATGATAGGTTCAACTATTTTCCTAGATCTTAAATGAATGTCATTACATTGTGCAGGGAAAACAGGAAATGTAGGTTGGTTCTGAATGTCAATAACTTGTACAACTTTATTATTGGGGTTAGGATTTGGTTCTATAGGTAGCTGGGGTCTCATTTGATTATTTGGTGGAGCACCTGATGGTAGAGGAAGTGGTTGTTGAAATTGAGGAAATTGATTTGGAAATGGGAGTTGTTGGCCCCTCCAATTTGAATTCCATTGATTAAAATAAGACGGTTGTTGTGGAGGCCAAGAAGTCCACATTGCAGGATCTACAAAGGGAGGGTTTTTTTGTTGCATGGGTGGGTAATTCATCTGATTAAAGGGTGGGTATTGCATTTGGTTAAAGGGAGGGTAATTTTTCTAACTAAAAGAAGGATAATTGTTCCAACGATTAGAAGATGTAAATGGCATAATAAAATTCATACCTTTTCCTCATGGTTGACATTGTCTTCTTTGTGTTAGCAGATAGACTGCTTCAGCTTCTTCTTCCGTTGGTTGCAATGCTGCCTTTATTCCTGGTAGAGAAGGGAATTGTTGTGTCTCATGATCTTTCTCACAAAGAGTGCAAATTGGTATCTTGTCCAGTGGGCATTCCCTTAGTGGGTGTTTATCTCTGCATTTGGGGCAAAAGACAGCCAAAGCTGCTTTTTCTTCAGCCTGTTTCTTTTTATCCTGCAAGGTGTCAATTTATGAAGCAAAAGAACTTAAAATTTCAGTTTTAAAATATTCAAGTAAATTACCTATTTCAGCTCTTGTTGCTCCCCCACTGGCTGATTTCTGAACTCTTAAATATGTGGCATCTCTGCTATTTGATCTGTTCCTTGCAGCTCCTCTTGAACATATTTTACAGAGGTCAACAATCTCATCATATGATTCTTTAGATATATCTCCTTTACCAAGCATGTTTAGCATTTCTAAACAATCATCCGTCACTCCTTTCAGTAATATTGTTTTAAGAATATCTTTACTTACACTCAGACGATCGGATCTCTGTAGATTGTACTGTAGTCTCTCCATAAAGTCTTCCAAATTCTCGTCCTCCTTTTGTACCATCTTGAATAGTTCCTCCCTCTTTTCTCTTGTCTGACAGTAGTCTTGATACTTAAGTAGAAATTTCTGTTTCATCTGTTCCCATGTTGTAATTACCTAGCTTCCGAGGCTCATGAACCACCTTAATGCATTTCCTTTTAGTGTTGCTGGAAACAGTTTCAGCTTCTGAGCATTAGTAACATAATCATAACTTTTGCATAATATATCAAATTCAAAAAGAAATTTGTTAGGATCTTCAGAGGATAAACCATGGAAGTTGGGTAAGGCTGGCAGTGGGATATTCTTCATAGGAGTTGCTCCTCTAGGGAGATCACTAATAGGAAATCCCAAGGTAGAGAGAGAATTTTCATCTTTTCCCTCTCCTTCAGGATCTACTCGTCCTCCACCAAAGAATCCTTCATTATTTCCTTCCATTGGTTGATCTCCTACTACACTTTCTCGATCTTCAAATTTTTCTACTGGCTCCTCAATGTTTTCCACTGGTTTTTCAATATTTCTTGCTAATTCCTCAACGTTCTCTACTGATTCTTTAGTACTTTCTTTTGGTTCTTCAAAACTTTCTATTGGTTCTTCAACACTTGCTACTGGCTCCTTTACGTTTTCAGGGCTCACAACCTCCTTTGTTTCATAATTTGATTTTGGGGAGTGTTGAGGCTTTGGTCTTTGAGAGCTTAATCTCTGAGAAGATTCAGCTTTTGATACAATTTCATCTATAAAGGTCTTTCTTCCTCCCCTTCCTTTGCGCTTGCCACCTGTATGGTTATTTTTCTTATGGGTTCCGCATCCTCTCATACAATCTACACATCTAAAAGAAAAACATCAATGCTTTTGAAATCTATAACTGCCTTCCTCGGCAATGGTGCCAAAATGTTGGTCACTTTAATTGTTTAACAATTCAAGTGCCACATAAATTGTCAACCCAGGAAGGTCTGGTTGTTTCAAAGGAAATCACACACTATATATGCTCAATTCCAAAAGCAAATAAGTGTTGTAGTATTAATCACACTAACTACACTAATCATACTGACCACACCCTTCTTTAACAAAGATGAAGCCTACTTGTGTTACAACAAAGACAATCTTTCTATTGCAGAATTTCATTAAAAGAATCCTAGGAAAGATAATGAAAGGAAATCATTATGCAGAAAGGAAGATCAATCAACTATAACAGAGAACAGGACCCTATTCCTCCAAGTAGGAATCTTCAACACCTGTTTCCTGATATCAAACTGTCACACACTCATTCCATAAACAGATTGCTGAAATAAAGTAACTCACAGCTTCTCAAGAATGAATTGTATAAAACCAATGAAGTAAATAATTAAAACAGAGTTTTAACAGGAAACACAAGATTTCAGAACTGCATAAATAAATTCAGAAAATAGGGTTTAATCAAGGTGCGAATAACATAAAAATTTAATAGACTACAGGAAAAAATGGGTGAATCTTGTGATGAAGGTGAGCCCTTTCCTTCTCACAAGATTCCCTAGAGAAAGGAATTAAATTGAAGTGCTCAAAACAAACTTTTATTCATCTGTCAAAAAGCAACATATTACAATAGAGTCATGCTCCTTCTCTGTTCAGGAAAAATGAACCTCCCGCAGTCTCTAACTATCCCCCTAATGATGATGTCTCCTCTTTTTAAAGAGGAGACATCTATTAAAATTGATTTACATCTCAGAAATTCTATTTTTATCCAAATCTGATCTTCTGTTTTAAAGCAGGGTCTTTCTGTTCTTCCATAGCAGAATGCTGTTACAATGAGTATAGGAATACTAGCTTCAGAATGGTCCATGTAACATCTTCCCTTGCTTGTCTTTTTCTTGTTGTCGTCATACTTGAAATACACCTTCAAAATCGCAAATCATGAGTTGTTTAAACAATGGGATTTGCGTGCCTGTTGATTGTTTCAGCAACACAATCTTCAAAATAGGTTATCTGCGGTCTTTAAACTGTCTCAAAAACTATATACCTTCGATTAATGATTAAATATAAAAGTAATGTAGAATTATATGCAAAAAAAATTAAACACATAGTAAAGAGAAGAACATTATATACCTTTGGGGAAAAATGGATGGAAGTGATAATGTAAGCTTTAAATATGGACTAGAAATAGTAAAGTAGTAACAAAATATGTAGTCAAAATGGTACATTATGAGGTCCTAACAGACAATAGCTTAGTCTCGCTTCTCTTGGTAATCAATTTTTCCTTCAAGGAGGAATTTTTCCTCTTTAGGAAATTCACTTGACCACTCGATAATTCAGCCTTCCGAGGAACAATAATTCTGGGAATAAATTTGATCTTCTACAAATAATTTTTCCTCACAAGTACAATTTAGCCCTCCTAGATAAATTTAGTTGTTTCCAATTAATTTGGCCTCCTAATAAAAAAATTGATTCAGTCCTAAAAAATATATCATCCTCCACAAATAAATCTTCCTCCCAAAAGATAACTTAATCTGCATAATTAGTTATGCCAGTAGAAGAGAACTCAACCCACACAAGGGAAAATTTTGCCCTTAAACCAATTCAGCCTCGACAACTAAATCAACCTCTAGAAAAAGGAGAAAAAATATACAAATTAATTCAATCCAAAAAATAAATTCATCACCCACCAAGTAACTTGGCCCTTGATAATTATTTTGTTTTCCCAACAAGAATTCAACCTTGTCCAATAAAATATGACATGCTCTAAAAAACATCATAAAAATTACAATGGATAATATGATTTTATCTTCTAGCTCTGCAATATAAAAAAATCATCCTTCTCATCGTTAATTCCTTATGTAGAACTTCAGTAATTCTCCCCCTAGATTGGCACTACAAGGAAAAGATCCTCTAGCGGATGTTTTTGAGGAACCCCATAGAAAAATACCACAGACGTCCATTTCTAGCGGATGATCCTAGAGGATTTTGGCGGGCAGAGGTTTTTGCAGATGTATTTCTTTCGGTGTTCTTATCAAGCTAAAATGCACCGATGTGTTCAATATGACAAAGCACAAGTGCATTAAAAAAATTGGCACACCAGATATCGTGTGCTCCATACACACACGCTCGGTGTGTTTTATTTCTGTAGAGCACTGGTGCTTTACATGTCGACCGCACAGATACCGCCCAGTGTGGAATAAATGAAATGCACCAGGGCACCCACAAAACGCGCACACCGGTGGATGGTTAAATAAAAAAAATTACGGCAAAAAAACCACATAAAACATTGGCACACCGGAAATAGTGCGCTCTGTACACACCCTCCCGGTGCTTTTAATTCAGCAACCGCGCTGGTGCGTGTCATATAGTCAGCCTTGGTGCCTCATAAAAAGCACGTGGAACATAAATGTCTCAGTGTCGAATGACTGAAACGCACCGGGATCCCCGTAAATGCCTCGCACCGGAAAAGGGTTAAAAAAAAAACAAAATTACGGCCAAAAAATCGCAGAAATCATTGGTTCATCAGGCACCATTACCGGTGCGTCAAGTTACTGTAGAGCCCCAGTGTGTCACATCCCCACGCCTCGGTATGTCATAAAAGCAAGAGGAACATAAACTTCCCGGGGCGGAATGATGGAAATGCACCGAGGTCCCCATAAATGCCGCGCACCGGAATAGGGTTAAATAAAAAAAAATTACAGCCAAAAAACTGCAGAAATCATTGGTTCACTGGACACTATTACCGGTGCATCATGATACTGTAGATCACTGGTGCTTTAAAAATACGCCGCCCCAGTGCATCCTAAAAGTGCACAAAAACAGAAAGATCACAGTGCGGGATACAAACAGCGCACCGGTACTCCAGCAAAAATCGCGCGCACTGGAATAGGGTTAAATAATAAAAAATTACGGCCAAAAAACCGCAGAAATCATTGGTTCATCGGACACTGTTACCGGTGTGTCGTATTACTGTAGAGCACCTGTGCTTTAAAAATATGCCACCCTGGTGCCTCCTAAAAGCGCGTGAAAACAGAATGAGCCTGGCGCGATATACAGGAAATGCACCGGTACTCCAGTAAAAACCCCGTGCACCAGAATAGGGTTAAATAAAAAAAAATTAAGGCCAAAAAACCGCTTAAATAATTGGTTCACCAGACACCGTTACCGGTGCGTGATGTTACTGTAGAGCACTGGTGCGATAACATTACGCCGCCCCGGTGCTTCCTGAAAACACGTGAAAATAGAAAGAGCCTAGCGCGACATACAGGAAATGCACCGGTACTGCAATAAAACGCCCACACACTGGAATAGGGTTAAATAAAAAATTTACGGCCAAAAAACCACTGTTAGCCATCTATAAATTATGTTATATCTGATGTTGGCTATATTAGTCCATGGATTTCCAAAAACAAGATTTTCATCAAAATCTATGAGTTTCGGAAATATCACTGTGTTCATTATCCCTAAGTTATCCATTTCTCATAAAATCTTCAATCAAAGCCTCTAAGTTGCCCTGCTGATACTAAAAGAGACTGTTTCTAAGCCATTTTTCCATCATTTTCCCTTTGAGAAATCCCTCATTTCTGCCATCCCTATTTCTTCCAGAAACCTTTTTTTTACCCTTTATTTTCCTTCAAAATTCCCTTTAAACCTGACAAAATCATTTTATTTGGTTTAAATTCACCTTTTCTAACCTACCGGAAATCCTCAAAACTCTTAAAAGACCCCCATTTTTGGCCTATTCCGCTATGTTTTAACATTATGCCTTAAAGCACCTTTCGGCTTAGGCCAGAGCCCCTTTTCCTCCATGCGACCCGCCGCTATGACCGAACACTAAGCCTATCAGCGATCGCATATCGCAGTTCCCCGTTTCCTCTTTCCCCTTGCATTTTCTTCCATCGATGGCCGATTCCCCAACTTAATCTCCGTTGTTTATCGTCCGCCAGATCCGACGGCCCACGCTCCATCGGCCATCGCACTCCGCGTCATCCAAAGTTCCCAAAACTTTTTCCCCACCGATGGCTGATCCGTCGATGGATTCCTAACCATCGATCTCTCCCAGATCGGACGACCATCACACTTCGCCTTCCCTGATCGGCCATTGCATCGGCCATCGCACATCAGCGATCCCCGTTTCCTCGTTCCCAAGCCCCTTCTACTTGCCATTCTCTGATTTAATCTCCGTCGTTGATCCTCAAGATCTAACGGCCCGTGCTTCATTGCTCTTTCACCATTCATCCATTCCCCTTGCTCATATATTTTATTTTTGCGCATTCCTTCTTTTCATCTCCACCGTTGATCCTCTAGATCCAATGGTCCTCACTTAATCACATTATTACTAACCCTTCATCCACCATTTTTAATCACTAATCCCCCATGCTTGAGCTCCACCATCAATCTAATCCAGATCCGACGGCCATCAGCTCTCCTCCCATATAATCCCATTTGTCCCACCTGATCGTGCTGGGCTTTTTCATCATCATTTCTTTCAATTTGGGCCATTGATCTACCCGATCTAACAGTCATTATTCATCTTCGCGCCCATCTCACGAAACCTCCCCGACATGCAATTTGAACACGAAATGGGTGGTTTTTGAGGGATAGGTGTCAACACCTAAGCCCTATCACTTTCACCCAGGGTAATACCACTTAACACCCAAACCCTATGCGAATATCACCCCGGTATTGTGCAAAACCACTCATCGCCATTTTCACGCCAGATTCAAATGTTTCCCTGGTTTTTCATGGTTTCGCCATGGAACCCTCCCTTGATGCATTTTACTCCTTCCGCACTACTCTTTCACCTTCCACCGAGCCCTCTGAAGCAGTTTAAACCTCAACCGTAGGATTTATTTAATATTTTTGTTTGTTTTGCAGGTTTTAATGGCGGATTAATACACAGGCCTCCCACAGTCAAATATCAGTGGAAAGGGACCTTAGGATGACGATCCTGGGATCGTAAAATTAAAAAGGGGATTTACCATGGCTTTTATGTGTTTTATCTGTGCCTCATGAACAATGGTAGAATCAATAAAACCTTCCAGTGTGCCAAAGCCACTTGTGCAGCCAACGGTTAAGACAAAGATCAAAAGAATAAAGATAAATGGATTAAGCATAAAGTTGAATATTAAATGCTTAAAATCACAGTTAAAGATAAAGGGCATAGTGTAAGGACAATTAATCAAATTTCAATAAGTCGGCAAGGACAGATCAACAGGGCAGAAGGCCTCGTGCACGTCTGAGCAAAGCAGTTAATTCATCAAAATATCTGAAGCCACCTGTAGCCTGCTTCTCACCTACCAAGACACTTTGGCAGGTATCACATTGACAAAACATATTTTGGCTGTCAAAACAGTTATTTTAAGACATGGGAGAGCCTTAAAAATCAACCTTTTCTCCCATCTGCCTCTCAGAAGTTAAGACAGAGTTATTAAAACATAGAAGTAGTTGCACCTATTTCTGCCTTATGCCTTGCATGGTTTTCAAGGCTAGAAAGGCATTTGCTCTGTAGTTAATAACATTTTGAACCCTAAAAAGAGTTCCACCTCCTCATTCTTCTATAAATACTCTGTGAGGAGCTCTTTTTTAGGGGTTGGTTGCTGGAATTCGAACACTTTGAAGTTGTACCTAGTCTGGCTAAAGATTAAGAAGAAATTGAAGTTTTGGAAGAATGATGATGTTTTGACATGTTTTGTTAATGAGAAGGCTCTACCATTGGATCCCTGAGCATGGTTGTTGGTGATGTATTCTAATCTATTAATTGTTATTTCTGTTTTTCCATTTTGTTCCATCATTCTATACTTACAGTATAGTAAAAAGTTTAGGCTAAGAAATGTCTCCTAGAATCACCTTAGACTTGTTTTCTCTTCACTGTCTTTATGTTTTCATCTGCTAAAGGTTTTATTGATTAGTTTGACTTCTTTTCAACCCTTAATCTTGTTTATTTTAGAAATAGTTCAAACAGTTGGTCTCAAGAATGATTTATGGTTTTCCCTGCTTACTTTCTGCTACTTGAAAACTGTTTCTGAAGTCTCCCTTTAAAGTACCATTGTTTACAGTCTGCCAAAGAGGTCTGTTTTGATCATACCCTTTGTTCTTGCTGAGATAATTATTTTAAAGGTATTTATAATTGTAATCAAAGATTTCTAGGAGTTCCCTCTTCTATGATACAGTTATTTCTGAATCTTATATGTTTTCTAAATCCTAGCTAGTGAAATATTTAGAAGAAATAGAGCGTTCCTCGCCTTCTGTATTTCATTGGAAAATTCTGTCTTGAAATTGTTATTTGATAAAGTGTGGTTTCTAGAATTTACGGTTAGCCCTGTCTATGGAATGCCTCTTCATGTTCAAATTATGTTTTAAGTCCCTTTGTTGAGAAGTACATACAATTAAGGATTCTTAACTGCCCTTAGTTCTACTTCTCCTTCTAAATACTTAATGTCCATTTCATTTCATCCACCAAACCCAAGATCCACTGGCCAAGTTAGATTTTCCCTTTGATATCCCATATCAATTAATTGAGCTTGTTATAAATTCTTCTTGACTCCATTTCCCGATGGCTCTGATATTTCCCCTTTTCTATCTATGTTTCCTAGATCATTCATGTCCAACCGACCAAACCCAAACAAACAAATTTGCACTTCATAACTAGCCTAAAATAAACCTATTAAAAGCATAAAGCTATATCCTTACAAACATATTGAGATATCCCTCTCTGAGACTAGGAGGGCTAGATCCTAGAGCTCTAAATCTTGGTTTGAATGTTGCCTTGTCATTTGGTTTTCCAATCAGCCAAATCACAGGACCCCAAAAACTGCAAAAATCATTGGTTCACCAGACACCGTTACCAGTGTGTCGCGTTACTGTAGTACACTGGTGCGTTACATTTACGCCACCCCCATGCCTCCTAAAAGTGTGCAAAAACAAAAAGAGCCCGGTGCGGCATTAAGACAACGCACCGGTACTCCAGTAAAAACCCCGCGCACCGGAACAGGGTTAAATAAAAAAAAATTACGTCCAAAAAACTGCATTTTTTACTTTTGTTAGTGCTACAGAGCTTTCAAGCACCAGTGCAAGTTATCCTTTCTTGAGTCACACTGACATCCGTGCTCCCATTGCACTTATTGCACACACTGCTACTGTACATTGCCACCAATCTCTAGCTTGAATTTTATAAAACAGTGGACAAATTTTCTTTTTTAAATTGTACAACCAATATGCCTCCTCAATGGGTAAATGTACATGTATTTTTCTTGTTTTTCCATAATTAAACTTTTAGCAGATTAGAATTTGAAAAAACCTTAAAAGTAACCATTAAAAAAAAAAAAAATTGTCGCGCGATGCACTCGAGCCGTTCGGCTCACACCGGTTTGCGGTGCTGCCTGTAAATTTACAGGTCGCACTGCACCCGGTGCTGAAGGAGTCTGCACCAGTTTCGAGGCGCTACCGCGAGGCACACGATGTTATTTTTTTTTTTTTTTAAAGTGTGGTGTAGTCATTTACCAGGCCGCACCATTGATAATGTTGAATTGCGGCCACCGGGTGCGTTAACCAAATTATCCGCCCCGGGGCATGTAAGTTTTTTGGCGCACCGGAACCGAAAATCGACATTGTCAACGATTCGGGTTGCTAAATCGGTGCTAAGTGTATCCACACTGGTTCCGGGCGGATTCCAAAGGCGCACCGTGTAATTGTAAATTTTACGACAAAGAGCGGTGCGCTCGAATACCTGGCTACACTGTACGACTATGTACGATGGTAGGAGGGCGGTGTGCTGACTTAGCTATAAGCCCTAGGGCGTATAGTGAAGTCAGCGCATCGGCCTCCTAACACCGCACTTAGTGAACGGTGCGTTAAAATTATTTTCTTGAGCACCGCTGCCGGTGCTTTTTATATCATTATGTGCACCATCACTGGTGTGTCTCTGTGGAGGGACGCACCATTACCAGTGCGTGACTGTGTTTTTGGCGCACCGAATCTTGTTTTATTTATTTTTCAAAAGATATTTATATACGTATATTTGTAAATAAATGTGTCATTTAATTAAAAAATTGTGTTTAAATCATTCAGAGACGTGAAAGGAGAGAAGAGAAGAAACAACAACAACAACAGGTGGAACAATATAACATGGTTCGCCTGTGGGAGGCAAGAGAGAGGGAGAGAGATGCGTACCCTTACCCTATTACAACAGCGACGCAGGGGCTCCTAAGGCAGGTAGGCCTCCTCAAGTTCTATGAGGAGGCTACTTCCCTAAAGTCCCAATAGTGGTTTTTAGAGACATCTTATCCAAAGGTGGAATGCCTAGCAACAGGCTTTCTGAGTTGGTATTAACCAGTGGTACACGCCCACTGAGGAGGATGTATATTTTATTATAGGGCTTTCGAGGAGAGGGGTGTATTTTCCCTCGTTCCCCGAGGTTCCAGCTGCCTGTGTGGTAGGGAGTCAGTTATTTTACTCCCAGAGATACATTGGAGCAGATATATTGTCTCCTTCAGATTTTCAGGTCTCCGGAGGATAGTTACGTATTGGTGCATTTGGTTGTGAGGAGGTCCAATGTCTCTCACTTATCATTTCGACCATTTTGCACAACACCAGTGACGGGCAATGCATTAGTTGCCATCTTTTGTATTATGTTGATTCTTTACTACAGCAGCCATGACTTGTTAGGTGGTTTGCCATTTTTTTATGACAGTTCTGTACAACATTAGATAGATGTCGTGCTCGTGCAAAAGGGAGGGTCAAATTCCCTTTTTCTTCAGAGATTTTTTATTTATTTTTTGAGAGGTTTCCAGAGACTAGGCCTTCTTTTCTTTGGCAACCTCGTAGGCTGATTACTGAGGCACGTATGCATATGTGGGGGCAGATGATGCCCAAGAGGGAGGAGCCTTTGTTTCTAGTGAGGATATCAGATGATGCACTGGGGTTGCTAGCCAGTGTCTCTGAGCATCCCTTCATTATGGTCCCTTGTCCTTATGCGGGGTTGGATTGGCGAGGGTGTGCCAACATCCTATTCACAAATGATGAGCCGCCAAATGATAGAGGTAATAATACTATTTTATTTAAATTTATTCTAACATTTTCTTTAACTTGTTTTTATTAAATTGTGTAATGAAATTGTCTAATTATTGTTGTGTACTTATATATATTTTGCAGACATTGGCTCTTATGATGGCGAGGAGATGCTGCCACCACCACCTGATCCAGTTGTGGATATTGATGAGGATGCAGAGGGCATGATGCCGGTGTAGATCAGAAACTTGCTCCTGCTGGTGCACTGGCCCGTAGTCGACATCTGAGTGATGCTAGATACAGGATGGAGTTGGACGACCAACTCATTGCATTTTTTGTTGAGGCGGGTATCCACCCCGCTAATTTCAGAGATATAGAGACCGATGATAGGATCTTACAGATGTGGAGAGGCATGGCGCGTGACATGTATAGCCTGATGTGGCATGTCGTAGGAGTTACGATATCTTTTACGCGACTGATGAGGAATGCCGCATGTTACGAGCGAGCCGCAACACATGATGGACAGTATGCAAGGCGCAGCGTACCATTGACATCTCATGATCGTTCACAGCCTCACGCCATGCCAGATTTGCATAAGTCTCTAGTAGCATCTACTAGCAGTCATCATGGAGATGAGGCTCAATCATCGGCTGATCCATGAAATTTATATTACAGTTGTATATTTTTAACATTATTCAGTTATATATATATATATATTATATGGTCCATGTATTTTATGTTCATTTTTCAGTTGTACTTAATTTACATGTTGGTGATCATCATTATGTGTATGTTGTTAGGTCATGTTAGATATGTTCATTTAATGTGGAGCTTGCATATAGATGTGTATGTGATAGCATGAGATGCATATTTGATGTTTGTGTTGTACTGATGATGTTAATATATAATGTTAATTGTGTTTTGTTAGATGATCATGATCACGATGATGCAATTAGCGATTTTGAATGTGTTTTTTAGTCAAATATGATGTTTTTACAATGCTTATCATGAACATGATGTTTATTAATTAATTTATAAATATCAAATGCTCATGATATTGTAATTTTGTAATATTTGTATTTCTAATTGTATTTAAAATTCTAAAATTGTAATTGTAATGATATATATATGTAAATTTCTAAAATTTTATTTGTAATTGTAATTTTTTAATTTGTAAAATTGTAATTCTAATAATTCTAATTCTAATTCTAATTATAATTGTAATTGTATGTAAAATTTTTGTAAAATTTTAATTGTATTAATGTGAAATGAATTTATTAAAATTTTTAAATTTGTAAATTTGTAAATTTTAAATATTTGTAAAATAATAAATATAGAATAATATGATTTATTGTAACATAAGGAAATTTAGAAAATAATGCAAATAAATTCTTGTACTTAATTAGAATTATCATCATTTTATTATGATCTTAGATACAAAAAAAGAATTAATTTATACAATATGCCATTGTTTTTGAGATCAAGTACATAATACCAAATTATCAAGTGAATTATTGATTTTAACATTAACACAATGCAAATTACCAATTAATTCAAAATACATATTACATTAATATTTCGAAAAACTCATCTTAAAAAGTATAAATATTGATGAAATAACACATATTGTACCATATCACTCTCGGTTCTCATGATCACCCTCATTATCTTCTAGCTCGCATGGCATGATAACACTATTGTTCTCAAAAATATTTTTTGATCTAGGGTCATGTGTCAATACGAACCACCAATCCCTATCCAACGCATTTGGGTAGAAAAACACCTAGTTGCATTGTTTAGGGAAAACATAGGGCTCCTTATCTTCATCCCACATCTTTCTAGAGTTGATACATATCAGCCTACTATCACGATCTTCCTTTACATTATTCCGATCAAAGGTGTCCCACCACTTGCACCTAAAAATAACACATTGGAAAGAAGAAAAATCCACTTCAATGATCTCTTGTATATTTCTGACGTAACCTACCGTCCCTCTTACCAGTTGTCTATCACGGTGGCTAGATCGATTAGATTGATCGAACTCGACTTCCACTCCACAGTCTTGTGTGATGTTTCCAGCATCAGCATTTTCTGTGTGAAAGTGGTGTCCATATGCCCACATAGATGGGAACAAATGCACCTATTATAAAAAAGTTTAAAAAATCATATAAGTGTCATGTGTCTTATAAATAATAATCCAATAGTTAAAATATGAAATGTAGATGTCTTAATATAAATTTCAAATTTACATATAAATTATTACCGAGTTTCTGCACCCAATCCCTACGTTTAGTGCATCCTCTTCAGCACGCGGGTAACGACCGGTAGCACCGTATTTCTCTCTGACTTGGTCAGCAACCTAATTGTTGGGGCATATTTTTGGCATCTTTTCTTTTAAATGATTGGGATAAGGCACACTTCTACCATTCAACCATCTGAATTATTTTTTGTCACTATCCCATTTCATTCTTTTTTGTTTGTACAATGCGACCCACAGTTGTGTCGCTTTAGAATTGTAAAGAATGAATTTATTGATTGCTTCAATTTCTGCATTCGCTGATGAAATCAAGCCAACATTATATATTACTTAGAGATAAAAATATACATTATATTGAAGTTCAACATTAATATTAATTACTTTTTGTAAATTTGAAAAATTATAAGTCGCTTACTCTTTATCAAGCGCTTTTTTCCACTTGTTTGGAGCAACTCTCCTTCTCTTTTGTCTTCATCCAATTCATCACCCCAAATCACTACACCTGTTCTATTGTCGATCTGCTTGATGTACTCACTGGCATAGTAGAAAGACTCATATGATATGTACCCCTCTGCCATAGACCCTCAGGTTTTGCCCTTTGTCGAACAAAACCTTTCAATTTCTTCATGTACCTCTCTAAGAAGAACATGTAATGACAAGAAACAACCCCAACTAATTCAACCTCATCTACCAGGTGGATTAGAAGATGAACCTTGTTTGTATGAATCTTTTGTCGGAAAAATACCACTTTAGCTACGCATAACAAATAGCCCTAACATCAATTATGGCTGCCAATATCTTCAAATCTGCAGTTAGTTGATCCAAATAAAGCTACACAAATCCAGATCTATGTATAGAAAGACATTAAGAAGTAAAAATGAAATGTTGCTCCATGCATCCAATAGATAAGACAAGAACAATATGTTTGAAAGAATTTTTATATTAAAGGGGCACTTGAGAGGAAAACAAGAAAGGTGTTTCCAATTCTCCTCAATGGGATGGGTTCTTGAAAGTCCTCAGCATTTTAGATCTAAAATTTCTCTCTCTTGTTGGTGTAGAAAACCTAGACAAACATAGAAGTCAAAGGGAGCTCACAAAGAAAATAATGGAGAATGGGACAATGATGATGGCTCAAAGTCAGACCAAGAGTATAGATCCAGAGTGATCTAATGCAAAATGAAAGGTGACAAATGAATGGGAAACCCCTTCTATTTATAACGAAATATTAGGGCGGTCTAGAACTTGGTGCATGAATAAAATATTATTAACCAACTTCTAGAACCACTTTTTAGGAATATTTTATTATATTTGTTGGAGGGGAAAGGATTTTTGACTTGGGTCAATTCCTTTATTTATAAATAATAAACAAATAAATGATTTATTTATTATTTTAAGGAAATGGTGGAAATATAATTAAATAAATAATGATTTATTTAATTATTTATAAATGATTTAGTCAAATTTAACTAGGAATATTATTTAAATAAGGATTAAATAACTTATTCCTAGGAAATAATCAAATAAATAAGGATTTATTTAATTGATTTCCTTGTTTTGGGTTAAATATGACGAGGAATAATAATTAAATTGATGTTTAACTAATTATTCCTTGAGGAAATATAAACAAATATAGATTTGTTTATTATTTCCTTTTGGGGTTTCCTGTTTTGACCATAAAAAACTTAATAAAGGTGTTTTACTAAGTTATTTCACATAGTGAAAGCAATTTTACTTAGGGTAAAATTGGTCTTACATGGTGTACTTGGGTCCATCTAATGATGATAGGTTAGATGACCAAAAAATGGTGTAACAAACCTGTAAGTCCATGAAACTCGTTGGCAGTTCCTTCTCAAACATACAAACAATCTCAACTATCTCTTGACACCACCGTGGAATGCTAGCCACATGAATCTCCTTTGACGTGATCCAACGTATAAATGCAGATAATTTGGATATGGCACGTCCTAGGTCTTGAGGAAATTCATGTTTCACACACCCACGCACAAACAAAGGATATTTACACTGCAAAGTTATAAAAATGTACAATAATATACAAAATTAGTTATGTTTTATGATCATCACATGGGATAAAATTTATTAATATAAAAAATAATAAAATCATGCTTTTGACATTATACGTACTCTTAGAATATTCAAATGGTCATGTGATTTCAACCCCGAAAAATGGTCATCCATGGTGACGCAGCGTCGTAGTGAAGACCCATATGAAGTTGGCACCCTCACATCCATTATAACTTCCTTTTCCAAAGATATATCATCTTTTTTTAAGATCCATGGGATATCACCTTCTTTTAAAAACCATGAATCAGAGGGACCAGTGCCTGCCTCTGATCCCGTACTTTCTAATCATCTTCGCCAATATTTCTTTTTAATTTTTTAAGTAATAAGATCTTTCCTAACCACCGATGTGTCACTTTGTTTCGATGATATGTGCCTCCATAAAGAAGATGAAACATTTTTAAATATATGCATTGGATCTAATAAGTGGGAAATCTTAAGATGCTCCCAATATGGGAGGTCATAAAAGATAGATTTCCTTTTCATCCCAATGGGAAATTTCTCAACATAGGTGTTGAAGAAATCTGGATCATCGAACTTAGGCTCCCCATTTGAATCGAACATTTCTGTGAACTCCTTCTCCTTCTCTCTCTCATATGCTCTAAGCCATTCAACTGGTGTCATTATTGGAGGAATTTGGGTTTTTTCTCGTTTACCATTGAAAGTGGATGTTTCTCTTCTATAAGGGTGTTGTTTTGGTAAGAATATCCTAGAGCAATCATACACTAGATTTCGTAGGTCCTTGGACCATCTAGCTTTTAGAGAAGGTCCACAACGTTTACATCCAAAATACCCTTTTGTTACAAGACCTGTGAGATTATATTTGTATACATTAATTAATATGCATGGCACATTAAATAATATCATGAAGATCATAACAAATAATATTACAATGAATTAAATAACTAATATCTGAAAGAATATTGTTACATTATATATAAACAAATCAATAAATTAAACATGTAATTTACCAGATAAAACTCCTAAGCCTGGATAATCATGTGTCATGTAAGCATATATGGCATACAATGTAAACCTCCTCTCTGCTGTGATGGGTCTTGATACATTGTATACATTTATCCCATATGTTATCTCAAATCAGGCCCTGATAGGCTGCTAATCAAGGAGACCCTGAGTAACTATTTCAAACCAGGCATTTAGCTGAGATTAGCCTCCTCAACCTAAGAGGGCTCTCTCAAAGTTTTTATGATTTTCAAATAAAAGTCAGATGGCTAACTCTATGAGTAAATGGATTAAATTTAGTAATTGGTTGTACTACAATAAACAAGCATCCATTGGGCTTATGGGGTCATTTTATGTTTTTACTAAATATGGATATCAAATTCATATGGAAGTCAGGGCATATTAAGGCTTAGATGCATCATTAAAACAATAAAACAGTAGGTCACACAGTCCATGAATATATGAAGGAAGTTAGAGAACCTTCACAGTGACTTCTAAGTAACATACACTCATGCCACTGCAAGTAAAAGGTAAAGGAGAAACATAACAACATCAATCATCCATAGCCTTTTCTAAATCCTTAGTAACAAACTGATACCACTATATTAAGATAAAAACAGAGTTGCAGATAACACCAAATAGTACACTTATTCCAGCAAAATTCCAACCCTATGCTATTCGATTTCCTCCCTTTTATAGAGTATTCATTACATCTTAGGATTCTCTCCAATACCTTGAGGAGAATTCGAATTTTGACACCTAAAACTTTTCATAAAAAAAACTGCATTCACAACTGACAATTAAACTGTCTGTTTAGACTCCTAATACAATTAGGACTAAAACATCATTTATTAAAACATAACAACCTTATCTAAATACTTAAAACAACACTTGACAGCTGCATCTTCTAGCCTTCGACCATGATCATGTCTATCTTCTTGCTGTTAGACCCCCTTTATCTCTTCCTTATTTGTCCCTGTAAAATAGGATAGTGCTTCCTGTATAGTAGCTGAGTGCTTCATTAATACCAATTCGAACCATTTGCTGCATAATTTGAACTCAAAACACGTGCCAAATGTCTTAAAGTATTCATAGAGATTTGACCTTCCATCTATTTATATGTCAAATTTTCAAAAATGATGTGGAAACTACCATAGTGCTGTGCTACGAAACTGTGTGTTTTCGTAGCGCAGACCTTTCTTTTGAAAAACATGCTTTAAAATCCAATTAAATGTGCCAAAACCCTTTGAGTCTTCATTGATATTCAATATATATCTCCTACCAGCATCAAGGCTTCAAAATTGAACCATTTCTTCTTTGAAATTTACAAAAATTCAAAAAACTGCATCCTACAGCAGTTTTGTAGCATGCTACAAAACTGCTGAGTCTGCTTCAGCAGTTTCATAGCGCGCTAAGAAATTGCTAAGTCTTCATATTTCTCAGTTTTTTCCTCAAAATTTCAAGTCAAAAACCTTTAAAACCTAGTATTTAGGTGTAGATCCATTCTTATAATAATAACCATCAACCTTGAGCAGTTTCAAAAATGGAGCATTACTATATAACCTTCAAAGTTTATTTCAAAGATGAAACTTACTATTTAGGTTGTATCTCATCTCCAAACCGATTTAACTGTATCTATAAATCTTCAATTATCCTCTTGAGTCTTCTGTTATTAGCCCTTAGTTTTATGTTAACCATCCTGATGAACTTGGCTTCCTTGATTGCAGGTAGGGTCCAGATGAAAAACTGAGCTTGATTGTCAATCAGTTCAGGATTTGGATTTTTCTCAAGCTCCCACAACCCTTTCATCCTTTCAAACTTGACCTTCTCTTAAGCATATATTCTTTATCTTTTCTTCAATTTCTCAATTTCATTATTTTAAAGCCTGAGTTTATTCTTTACCTTTTCATAGCTTCTTTTTTCCTTTTGAACCTTGAAGACCCTGTTTCTGTCTTCTTCAGGCATTGCAGATGATGCATTTGTAGTTTCTTCAAAAACAATAGCACTTTCTTCCCCTGTTTTCTCTATCACCAAATCTGATTGTTTCAGCTTCTTAGATTTCCTCGTTTAGGTTCTTTTGGGTTTAAAAATAAACTCTACCACCTCTTCTTCAAATTCTAACTTTTTAGATGTCTTCAATTTTTTCAATTTGCTGGCACCTGTATCTAATTTGACGAAGTATGCTTGCACTAAGGGAGATTCCTCTATGTCGATAGCCTGAAGTATGTCATTCAAATTACCTCTTGTCTCCTCCGCAATTATAGCCTTACCATTTTCTTTTAACCTTTGACTTTTAGTCAACTTCTTTGGATTCGCTTTGCTAGATGACTGCTCTAAAATTGTTTCCTCAACCAGGGTTTTCTTCTTCTGTATAGACCTAGGATTCTCTTGGATATTCAATGATGTCATTGGTTCTTTTACTTTTTTCTTGGGTTTAAGTTTAACAAATCTTTTAGAATTTGTTTCCATGGGACCAGCAATCTTTGATGGGGTTTTAGCTTGTGGGTTGGCAACTGTTCCTTCTATTCCAATTCTACTCAAAAAGAGGAATTCTGCCCAATCTCTATTTTCCTTTTGTAGCTCATGTAAGACTATCAGTTTGACTAAGCCATGGTGAAATAAAGAGGTTTCACATGATTCAAATTTCATTTGTACCTTATCATACATCTTAGCCAAGCTTCTGAAGAGATAAAAAGGTAAATCTAATGATATCATCCCTGTGAAATGAAGCAAGAGTTTTAAATGGTAGGTGTATACCTTATGATATCTACCCTCGCAAGTGAAGTATCTCTGAATATTGTAGAGAATATTAGAAAATGTGTCTCTGACATAACTCCTTGGCACAACCTTGTTCAAGTCAACCTCTAAAAACTCTGGTTTCAAAAATATCTTGCATGGTGTCATATCAAATTTGAAATTTTTAAACCACCTGTCTTCACCTCTTGGGATCTCTGTTGCAGCTGATATTACTTCAGGGGAAATTGGTTCATTTAGGAACCCAATATTTGAATTTGATCCTGTGAAATTTATGGAAAAATCCTTGGTAACTTGAGTGTGCCCTCCTTGAAGTTTTTCACAAAACCTCCAACATCCAACTTTCTTAAAAGCTGCTTCGACAGACTTATATTTTGTAAGGGCTTCAACACCTTCAGGTTCAGTCCTTAAGCAATGACCAGACCTATGGCTTCTTCTCTTCTTAGCCATTTTCCTCTTGAAACCTGTATCTTCAAAAATCTACAGTAAACCCTTCTAAAAACCCCGTGTCTTCAGCAAATTAACAATCTGAGTCTCCTATTGAATAGATTGTTTCACTCAGGAATAAAATTCATCCTTGCTTGATAAGAACTCTGCCTCGCTTGATGACAATTTAGTTTCTACACAAATGAATATCAAAATCACTTAAATTAGCAAGCTTTGAAAACACTAGTATAACTTGTATTTGAATGGAACAGACTCGCTTGATTTTATTCAGTTCTTCCTCGCATGAAAAGTTAACAACATCTCTTGATAAGAACTTAGGTTTCACAGTAATGGATAATATAACCTGAATTTGAATCAGTTCTGCCTCGCTTGAAATACAACCTATGTCTCAATTAGCAATGAGACAACACAACCTCGCTTGATAACTAGGAATCTCACCACAAATTCTTTCTTTCAACACTTAAGAATGCATGCAGTGTTTTCTTGCATGAGACAAATGAAAACGGCCAACTGTTTGAAATTTGAAAGGACCAATAATGACTGACCTCTAATTTATGACAAATGACCTCTAATGATGACAAAGAATGGTTGCATGCGTGGAGGACAACTCATGAAGGACATCCAATGATGGCAAATTTAACTGTATTTGAAAAATATGACAGCTCAGAGACAAATATGCGAATTCCCGATTTCGTAGTGCATGGTGTGCAAATTCTACTTTTTGCGCTACGAATTCACCAGCGTTTTCGTAGCTCAAAATGGAATTTTTACACTAGGTGCGCTATAAAAACGCGGTTTCTGGGCTTATTCAATCAAATTTTCGAAACAGACTTTACAAATGGATTTTAAAACGTGGCATGATACTTGTGAAGAGTAAAGTGAGGTTAATAAACAATGTTTAATGATGGTATGAGACCTTTAACCATGATATAGACCTTGAAAAATATCAAAATAACGCTAACCCTATCTAACACTAGGACTTAGGAAAAAATGTAACTAACCAAGTTTCAAAGATTTTTTATAGTGATAATAGTGGCTCCACTTGGGATAGTGTGCCCCTGTGGTACACTAAGAACCCGCAGCACCAGTGCTATCCTTTTTGATAAAAACAGAAATTTTTGTTGACAAGCATCTTCTTCGAACTATTGGGCTTTCACCTTGGGCTTATGCTCTCTGTTTCATCTTGTCATTTATTAGCAAAAAACTTGACCAAGATGGATATATACAATGTCATGAATGAGTGATGTTACTTCAGCAAACATAATGCTTTAGGAACCTGCCATTAACAGGCCCTCTAGCATATGATCCTCCATCAATTTCCTGCAATATGTATGCGTTTTTCCCATGAAAACCAACAATCTGAAAAGGACCCTTCCATAAATTCTCAAACTTACCATGCTTGCCCTTTTCCTCAATTTTGGCCTCCCATTTCAGCACTTTGTCATGAATCTGAAAATTGTCCTCTTTGATCTTCCTATCAAATGTATTCTTAATTCTGTTTTGAACATGTTGATGGTTGTCATAGACCTCATTCATTTTCTATTGTAATGCTATCAGCTGGTTAATCCTCCTTTGGATGGCATTTGGTTCTTCTTCAAGTCCTTGAATTAGCTTCATAACCGGCACCCCAAGTGATGTTGGAAAAACAGCTTCAGCCCCATAGACTAATTCATATGGCGAATTTCCAATTGATCTCTTTGTACAAATCCTGTTAGCCCATAAGACATATTTCAGCTTTAAATGCCAAGCTTTCTTGTTCTCTTGTAGCATCTTTTTGATGATTCTTACAATGCTCTTGTTTGACAATTCAGCAAGGCCATTACCTTGCAGATAGTATGATGTAGAGTGTCCAAGAGTGATGTGATATTGATGATAGAAATTTATCACCTTCTTGGACTTAAAAGCTTGAGCATTATTTGTTATAATCTTCATGGGACAGCAAAACCTTGTAAATATATTATTCTCTAAGAAAGAAATAATTACAGAGTCATTAGCTTGCCTGGTTGGTATCACTTCTATCCATTTGGTGAAGTAGTTCGTTGCTG
Organism: Pinus albicaulis; assembly: GCA_034641835.2. Classification (NCBI taxonomy): domain Eukaryota; kingdom Viridiplantae; phylum Streptophyta; class Pinopsida; order Pinales; family Pinaceae; genus Pinus; species Pinus albicaulis. The sequence continues at coordinate 38,471,327 of CM076583.1, forward strand.
TAAGAATCCAGCGATGTTGCGCTGATGAAGATGGATGTATTTCGCCAATAAATTCTAACCCCCATTGCTGAAATGGAGCTTCAACATAGATAGGAACCAAAGGTAGAGGTATAAGCTTTCTTCTTCCTTCAAAAATTTGACACTCATGACATGTAGCGATCTTTTTGTAAATGTCTTTAAACATAGTTGGCCAAAAGTATCTAGCTCTTAGGATCTTATTTGTTGTAGCTTTACAATAATGATGTCCTCTGCAATCACCTTTATGGAACTCATTAGTTATCTTTTCAGCCTCCTCTTCAAGCAAACAATTCAGCAAAATTCCTCCTACATCTTTCCAAAACAGATTCCTGTCATAAAAAAAATATCTCAATGATTTCAGCTTAACAAACATTTCTTTGGACTTCGTTAGACCAGCGGGAGCTTTATTATGCTGTAGAAAAAAAACCACATCCTTGTACCACTCTGAAGTAAGAAATTTCTCAACAATTTGGACCAATTCTTCTTCATTTTCAGAAATTTCTGATATTTCCGCATTCAGATTTATGTCAATACAATCTAGATTTGACTGAGTCATTAGTTTCGCCAAGTCTTGTCCTTCAAACAACTTGGTTGGCTTGATGTCTATATCATATTCCAGCAATTTGGCGATCCATTTTCCGCTCTTGCCATCCGGATCTACCTGAGTTAGAATGTATTTTATCACAGCACTTGGAACATATGCTCTGATGTGCGAATGCAAAATATAAATTCTAAAATATTTTATAGCTTTCACCAAAGCATAGGCTTTCTTCTCAAGAATATTATACTTCAGCTTAGCATTTTCTAATTTCCTACTAAAGAAAGAAATAGGTTGTTCAATACCTTGCTTTCCTTTTTGTAGCAAAACTCCATCAATTGTGTTTTCCGAAGAAAATGTAAAAACCATAAATTCTTTGGAAAAATCTGGATTGATTAGTACTGGTGCTTGTGTGAGTGCCTTCTTGATTTCTTCAAAATATTTATTTGCTTCAGCTGTCCATGTAATTTCAACTCCTTTCTCAACATCCTTGTTATATCTTTGATAATCTCAACAAAGTTACGAATGAAACATCTAAAAAAATTCACTTTCCCAAGAAAAGATTGAATCTCTTTCCTACTTCGTGACAAATATACCTTTTGAATTGCATTGAATCTATTAGGATCAATCCTAATTCCTTCTTCAAAAATAATATGACCAAGTAATTTTCTTGATGTTAAAGAAAATATGCTTTTAGTAGGATTGAGATTGATACCAAACCTTCTACATTTCAGCAGAATTTTTTCTAGATGTTTCAAATGATCTTCTTCTTTATTTGAGTATACTGTGATATCATCAAGATAAACAACTACTGACTGATCATTTTCTTCAGAAAAAACAATGTCCATTTATCTTTGGAAAGTGGCTCCTGCATTCATGAGACCAAAGGGAATTTTAGCATACAGGAATGTACCCCATGGTGTCGTGAAAGTTGTCTTCTCTTGATCATCTGGATGCACAAGAATCTGATTGTAGCCTAAAAAACCATCAAGCATAGAAATCCTTTGTGAACCAACAATATTTTGCAGAATTGAATCCATTTTAGGAAGAGGATAGTTATCCTTTAGTGAAGCCTTATTCAAATTTCTGAAGTCAATACAAATTCTGATTTCTCCATTCTTCTTCCTTAACGGAACTAAGTTTGCAAGCCAATTTGAAAATCTGATTGGAACAATGATCTTTGCTTCAAAAAATTTCTTAACCTCTTTTTCAATCAATGGCATGAGAAGAGGATTAATTCTTCATAATTTCTACTTGAAAGGCTTCTCATTTTCCTTGATAGGAATAGTATGCTGAATAATGGAAGGATCATATTTCTTTAAATCATAATAACTCCAAGAAAAAACATCCATAAACCTTCTCATCATCTCAAGATATTTGGATTTCACATCAGCTAAAAGAAGCTTTGAAATTTTATCATTTTAGGCAAAGCTAATGTACCAAGATTACAGCTCTCTACTTCCTCTTCATCAACTTTCAACTTTGGTTCTTTAAAAACATCATTTTGATCAAAAAGCTTCTCTAGAGGAATAAGACCCTTTGGTATTGAATTATTCTTTAATTGAAAAAGTTCAGAATTTTCTTTAGGCTCAACAAGCATATTTTGTTGATCTACATGTGTATTTTCAAATTCTTCGTTCAACTCAATAAAATTCTTCACTTGATGATCATCTTCAAAAACTTTCCAATTTATGATATTGTCCGGTATATCTGGCCTATGACGAACTTCAATATCATATTTTTCATTTGAATTCATCTGAATAATGAAAAGACTTGTGGAAATAGCAAGGGAATCAGCAATAGGATTCTGATCTCTAGTTTTGACTATGAAGGAATAAGACTGAAAGTTTTCCAACATGTCTAAAAGTAAATTTCTGTAAGCTCTCATCCTTACATCCTTCGTTTGATAGAAACCTTCCACTTTTCTAATAACCAATTCAGAATCTCCAAAAACAGAAATATTTCGAGCCTTCATTCTTTTCAAAACATCTAGACCCAAAATCACAGATTCATATTCAGCCATGTTGTTTGTGCAATCAAAATTCAGTTTGTAAGATTAAAACTTACTCTCATCATTTAGATTTGTAATCCAAATCCCTACTCCTACCCCTTATTTTCCTGCTAATCCATAAAAGTACAATTACCACCATTCCTCCATATTTTCTTCATTCACTTGTCGATTTTCTGCATGCTGATTTTCTGAGTGCTGATTTTCTGAATGTTGATTTTCTGCTCTAATTTCTTCTTCAAAACTATCAGCTGATTCATTGAAAATAATGGCAGACCCAAGTTCAGTATCAGATAGAAATAGGAAAATTCTGAGGTTTATCTTTACTGCTTACCTGTAGGCCATTCTAGTCTCCCGATACAACCTCCTTTGCTCACCAAAAACAGGAATTGTTGCATAGGAAAGATCCATCTGCATTGTGCCTTTGATTTTCGCTGCCCATGATCTTGAAAATAGCATACCAAAATTTAGAGTAACATCAGCTTCAAAAATGTCCATAACAACTGTCTTTGCTGGAATTTGCGTGAGGCCAACAACAACATCCTTGATTAAACCAATACATTGAGCCCTCTTGGAATCAAAAGAAAACAAATCCTTATATGGTCTTGTGATTTGCAATCCTATTCTCTCCATGATAACCTTGGGCATAAGGTTATGAAAAGCTCATGAATCTAACATAGAATTATGCAAAGTCATATCATGAATACTAATGCTTACATAAAAAGGAGGAAACTCTTCATTTTGATCATCTTCTAACCTTGGACCCAAATATATAGTAGGATTATCTTCTTGGACATTCAAAATATCAGTAGCTCCCGGTTGTGAATTCAAGATCTTAACTATCTTGATTCTATATTCATTCACCTTGATAATTTCACTAAAAGGAAGTGATATTTTAATCTTTGAAATTTCATTTTCAAGGTTAAAAACAGAAACAGACTTTTTAGCATCTTTGACAAGAGGAGGAATTTGAGTGTCTTTCTTACCAAATGGAATATATTTTTTACCTTCAGCCACCTTTGGGGTATCATTCTTAACTTCAGCAGCCTTTGGAACATATTTCTTGGGCTGCGCTTTGTTTGCAATGATATGCACATTTCTATTTCTGAGATTATATTGCTTTTGCATCTCGAAAATAGCATGTTGATACCCTTTAAAATAATTTGATGGTTCTTCTCTTTGATTAGCCAAATCTGACTCAACATGATCTTCTTTAGTCAAGAAGATTCCTGCCATTTCTTCATCAAGACAATGGATGGATTCTTCAGGAATCCTAGGCTCATCTTCTTCATCTACCAAATTTTGCTGAAAAGGAGGTCTCACTGGAGGGTCAGCTTGCTGATTTCTGTTCTCTCTTGGCCTTTTCTGATTTTGAGGTCTCCTAAATTGTGGACTTTTGAATTGAGGTTCATGTTGCACAGGAGGAGCAGAAGTGTTACCAAGAGCTAACCTATCCATCAAATTCTCCATGGTTTTCATCATTGAATCAAATTTGTCTTCAGAAGTTGAGGTCAATGGTTTCTCTTCTTCGTTCAATTTAGTTTTTCCCATTTTTGACTTTTTAGCAGCTATCATGTTTACCTCAACCTTAACTGCATCACTCTGCATTTCAGCAAGTGTAGGTGACTCTCTTTCCCTCAACAAGATAGAAAATTCATAGTCAAATGCTTCAGCATATATCGTTTGTGCTAAGGCTTCCAGAGGCTTCAAATGGGCTGGAATTGATTCTAAAAATTTATTGAATCTTTTTGAAAAATTTTGGACAGATTCACCAACTTCCCTTATAAGGCTGTTGTATTCAGTGATTGCTTGGACCGGATTGGTTTTATTACCCCATTTTCTTAAGAATTTATCTTCAAAATCATTCCAAGTTCTAATGCTGCCCGGTGCAAGAGCCTTAAACCATTTTCTAACTTCACCAATAAAACTCTGTGCAAATAACCTTAGCTTCACATCCTCATCATCAACTTCTTCCCTATCTATAAAATCATTGAATCTTTCTAAAAACTCCTCTGCTGAAATTTCCTTATCATTACCCCAAGTAGGAATCCTAGTAGCATATTTACTAGGAAGGTCATGAAAAACAACAGGATGTACAAGTGGTGCATACCTAGCAGGAGCAGTCATGACTGGAGGATGAACAGTGGTTGTAAGAGGAGCAGAAAAAGATGAGGAACTGATATGAGAAGGATTGTTTGGTTTTTGTAAGCCATTGACAATAGAACTCCAATTTGGAAGGGGTAAACCAGCTTTGGATTTCAACAAGACTTCAAAAGGATCAGTTTCTTTGATTTTATCTAAAGACTATTTTTCTAGCAGTAGTTCAGAGGTAACAACTTCCCAAAACTTTTCCTTGTCTTCTTGTGTCACTAAGGCTGAAGTGTCAATTCCTCTTTTTTGCAAGTCTAAAATAACATCAATGAGCTCTTTTTCACTTTCAGATCTAAACAACACTTCATGAATCTTGTCATCAACTTTCTTATCTTCAGGACTTCTTAATATTTCATAGGACGAAGATTTCGAATGAGATGGAGTACTTGATATTTCTGAAATTCTTTGACTTTTTGAAATAGTGTTTGGATTGTCCACAGCAGTAGGTGGATTGGGATCAGGATTGCTCCGGGTGTATCTCCTTCTCAAAGCCACCTTTAAATTTGAAAAATGTATGGAGTCACTAAGGTAGATTGCAGCCTCGAAAAATTTTCTAAGCTTCTGCTACCTTCAGAAGTTCAGCTTCTTGATTTCGGGAATGAATAATCTTCAGACTCCCAGCAGACACACCAAAGTGTTATCTCAAAATCAGGCCCTGATAGGCTGCTAATCAAGGAGACCCTGAGTAACTATTTCAAACCATGTTTTTAGCTGAGACTTAGCCTCCTCAGCCTGAGAGGGCTCTCTCAAATTTTTTATTATTTTCAAATAAAATTTAGATGGCTAACTCTGTGAGTAAATGGATTAAATTTAGTAATTGGTTTTACTACAATAAACAATCATCCATTGGTCTTATGGGGTCACTTTATGTTTTTACTATAGATGGATTTCAAATTCATATGGAAGTCAGGGCATATTAAGGCTTAGATGCATTAGTAAAACAATAAAATAGTAGGTCACATTGTCCATGAATATATGAAGGAAGTTAGAGCACCTTCACAGTGAGTTCTAAGTAACATACACTCATGCCACTACTTGTTGGCAATATGATGCAGAGTGTTGTCCTTGATGGCAACCCACTTGATGAAGATGATGGCAACCTACTTAATGAAGTTATTTTTGATGCTTGATGAGTTTATTAATGATGTAAATCTGATGTTCTACAAGTAGCTCAGAAGTACCAGAGAAATAAATATTAGTAAGGGCCAGAACAATGATGAAAAGTGTGGAACACAAAGCATACGCGGGTTTGTTTAGGAGAAGTAGCGTATGCACGCGGAAAAGTATGTGCTAAGTTGCGTATCCATAATTGCACTCTAAAGTTATAAATCCAGGGGTTCTTACCATGGTATTGACCCATTGTATTGAGCGCTGGATTTTCTATGTGATCCCGTCCAGGAATACCATCGGAAGTTGTGTGGTTTTGGCTCATGGTATTGTCAAAGGCTAGATCTATTTAAGGAGAAGAAATTCATTGTGCAATGTTTGGATGAGTTTGGGTTTGAATGTATACTTCACTCTGAAGTATGTCTGAATGGAAAGGGTAATAGTTTGATGATAGATCTGAATCTATGATGCACCTATGAAGAAAATGATGAAGAGGGATCTCTAGATCTGAAATGTATATGTATTTTCTAGATCTGTTTATGGAGTGATTAGATCTGTGATCTGGCAAACATCTGTCTAAAGCGAAGGGTAAAATCTGAGATATATATCTGTTCTGAAGAATTGTGCTGTCCCGTAATCTTTGAATATCTATACGCTTGTTTGCAGAAGAGGAAGCGCATATATACACGGGTTTAATTCAGCGAAAGCGCGTATGTAATGTGAAACCAGTTCTGAAGTATGTGAAGATGTATACGTGGGTTGATATGCATGGAAGCGTGTATATACGTAGGATCAGTGAAAGGAAAGTGTGTATTAAAACTAGGGCTTGATGAAGTTTGTGGTATGAGATGCCTTTTCTGTTCTGCTGTATTACTGCTATCTGTCTATGATGTATTCATACATATCTGAGTTTTCTGAATATTGATTATGTTGCTGACTATGATGAGAAAAGATCAAGTTGTTGATTGATTGGTTGATGATTCATTGAATGAATTGATAAGGGTATAAGTTTCAGTTTGATGTATGATTGAGCTTAAATGTGTGGAGTGGGTCCAGTCTGAAAATATGATGAAAATTGGCCTGCAAGTTGTGATCTATTGAAGCTATTGGATCCAGTATGAAAATTGATGAAACGTGGTCCATGGTGGTGTTGAGGGTTGTAGCCTTCAGTGAGGGGGTTGTAGCTCCCTTCCAGGTGAGGCTGGTAAATGAGAGCAGGGGGTTGTAGCTCCCTTCCAGGAGAGGCTGGTAAACGAGAGCAGGGGGTCGTAGTTCCCTTCCAGGTGAGGCTGGTAAACGAGAGCAGGGGGTCGTAGCTCCCTTCCAGGAGAGGCTGGTAAATGAGAGAAGGTTGTAGCCTTCTGCAGGTGGGTGCCTGCGTGCTGGTATGAGTCTGCGCCAGTACATGGTTGTAAGATGTTTTCTCTATAATAAAATTTTGAAGGCTGAGACAACGACAGTGGTGGTTTTCTCCGGACTTGGGTTTCCACCTAAAATCCTGGTGTTCATGTGTGTTGCTTATGTGTGATGGTTTATTCTGTTATTACTGCACATGCTTACTGTTAACTAAACATCTGATGAATGAATGATGCATAGACCTAAGTAAAGAAATAAATGCATAATAATATCTCTGTGTATACGTGAGTTTTATGAAGGATATCCACGTGTATACGCTAGTTGGCTTCAGCAAAGTAGCGTATGGGTTTTAGTGAATGGAAAAGTAAAAAGTTTTGAGTAAGTCCTAAATACTGATTCACCCCCCCCCTCTCAGTATTTTTCTCAACAATTGGTATCAAAGCAAGTCCTTCTGCAGAAGCTTGATCGCTTGAAGGAGATCCGTCACAATGGGAAGTCATGAAGGGATAATGTCTATAAGCCCACCACTATTCAATGGAAATAATCTGTTATTCTGGAAGATACGAACAAAAGCATATCTGCAAAGTCTTGGTGTAGAAGTATGGGCAATCGTGGAAGGAGGTTATCAGTATCCGGCAAGTATTCCTACTGATGCAGCAGAAAGGAAGAAATATGAAATCAATGCCAAAGTCGTCAATGTCTTATTAGGAAGCCTGTCTGAACCAGAATTTGCTAAAGTGATGCAGCTAAATTCAGCAAAAGAAATATGGGACAAAATCATTCTGAGCTATGAAGGATATACAAAGGTAAAAAATGAAAAACTCCAAACTCTCAGAATTGAATATGAAAATTTAGGGATGCATAGTGATGAGAGTATTGCCAGTTTATTTTTACGTCTAGATGATATTGTTAATCATATGAAAAGTTTGGGTGAAACCATAACCGATACTACTCTGGTGGAAAAAGTCTTAAGATCTTTAACTTCAAAATTTGAGTCAAAAGTGTCAGCTATTGAAGAAAGGCAAGATCTGCAAACTCTTACTATTGTTCAACTACATGGTATTCTGATTGCTTATGAAATGAGACAAGGAGGTCCCTCTCAAATCAAAGAAGCTGCTTTTAAGGCATGTGCAAAAGGAAAAGAAAAGGAAGATGTCAAGGAATCAAATTATATATCAGAAGAAGAAGAAGCAAATTTTGTGAGAAGACTCCAACTAGGAACTGGAAGATTCAAAGGGAAAAAATTTGAAAAGAGAAAGAGTTACTATACAAATGAAGAGAATGATGAGGAAGAAGAAGATTCTGACCAAGATCTACAAGTGCTCATGGCAAAGAAACAAAAGAAGAAGGCTACTCAAGGAAAGGAGATACCTTAGAAAACATATGCAGCAGAAAATGGAGAAGATGAAACAGGTATTGATTGTTGTTCTTGTGATTCACTTTCTTGTGCATGCAATGGTGAAGATAGTGAAAGTAAAAGTATAAGTCTAGAAGAAAATCTCAAGATCAATGATGAAAGAAATGATTGGAATCAATTTCATAAGAGAGAATCTATCTACAAAGATATGATCTCTAGAATGAATGAGAAGAAAGAAATACTGAATGGACAGATAGACAAGTATCAAAAGTTGTATGTTTATGCAACCAATCGAAGTGAAAGACTTGAGGCAGAAATCATCTCTCTCAAAGAAGATCTGGAAAAATCAAATAAGAAGAATGAAGAACCCCTACCATTTGAAAAGGAAGGACTTGAAGCAGAAATCATCTCTCTCAAAGAAGATCTGGAAAAATAAAATAAGAAGAATGAAGAACTGCTACAAACATGTGAAGAACAAGAAAATTGGTTGAAGGAAGAAATTTTAAAATTGAATGATCAAGTAGAAGAAGGAAAAAGGGTCTAAGAAAGCATGAAGAAGCAATGCCAAAAATTGGAGGTTGAGGTAAATATTCTCAAAGGTAAATTAGAAGAAAAGGATAAACTCTTGAGGTTTCAAGATAGTACTAAGATTCTGGATAATATTCTTAGTAATCAAAGATCTCCTGCTATTAAACTTGGTCTTGGTTTTCATGAAACTGTTAAAGGAGAATCTAGTTCACATGGAAGTGCTAAAGATTCAAAGGATGTCAATGCAAAACCTGAAGAGTTGAAAGAAACAAGAAGTCAACCGACAATCATGAACACTCAAAGGAAATCATTCAATAATGTTGAATGCTTTAAATGTCATAATCATGGGCATGTTGCAGCCAATTGCAGAAGCAGATTGTTTCAGTCACAAACAAACAGATTCTACAAAGAAAGGTACTCTGGTTTCTTCAAGGGATATTGTTTTTCATGCAGCAAGTATGGTCATAAAGCAGTTGATTGCAATAGAAGGAAGAATAGAACAACACATTATGATCCTTATGCTTACTTTTCTGGCCACATAAGATGCTATACTTGTAACCAGTATGGACATGTAGAAAAAGAATGCAGGATGAATAGATCTGAGAAATTGGAGAACTTCCAGCACACAATAAGAAATTTCAAGCAAAGTTGGAAAAAGAAGGAGGACTGGTCAGAAACGTAGGGAATATTGACCCTACTGCAGTCATCCGCTTCTAAAGCTTACTTCTTTTAATGACTGCAGGAGTGATGTGAGATACATTATAGGGATTAGTAATGTATCGTCACAGGGGGAGCAATATATGGTGATTCCCATGGTTGGTTTGGTTATTCTAGTTATGTTTATTTCTGACAGAGCATCTGATGTGAAGAAGACAGGTACAGGAGGTACAAACTCAGGGGGAGATGAAGGAATGTGAAGTTTTCAATGTTTCACTTTCCATACGGGGGTTCTGTGAAATAAAGTCGTGTATACACGTGAGTTCCAGTGGAGACAGTCGCGTATGCATTTATGATAAGAAAATTAGTATGGCAGCTGAAGAACAAGAATACAGGTTCAGGGGGAGCATCAGTCTAACTGCTAATGATTGCATGGTTGGCATTGTATCTGCTTATTCCTTAATGTGCATGCTCAAATGATGATGATATGATACATGGATTCTTATGATGAGGTTATGGATAAGCCCTGTTTGATTTTTGCTGAAGAGTATTCTTTGTTTTCACACATGGATGAGATGGAAGTCTTATGATTCAGAGATAAGGACAGATCATGCAGAGATTGTTGCTGATAACTTGCTGATTGAAAGAGTTTCAGGTTGCACAAGCTAAGGAGGAGCCTTGGTCATATGGAAAGGATGCTTGGATGGAAATTTTCAGGGGGAGCATTAGCCTTGTTGAGTATAATGCATTGTTGGCATTATGATGGTTCTGAAATATGATCTCTCTCTTGAGGTCTTTCTGGTATTGGTCATAGAAATTCATATTTGTAATTTGATGAAAAGGTCTTGATGTAAAATTGTAATATTCAGTCATGTAAGGACTTGATCAAATATGTAAACCCACTTGGTTGGGTACTTGAGTCAAAATGTGTAAACCCTCTTGATTGGGTAGTTGAGTCAAATTGTGTAAACCCACTTGGGTGGGTATTTGAGTCTCATATGTAAATCCACTTGATTGGATCTTTGATGTAAGTATGAGTCCTTGGTGATAGGAAGGTCATAGAGTCATGTAATTCATTGAAAAATATGTTTGAAGTTTCAGCATGAACTCAGGGGGAGCATGGTAACTTCAGTACACATCAGATTTACAACGCTCTTCTATCTACATGAGGAGAAAACAACCTTGTGTTGGTTTTGATCCGCCCTTTTCCCTTGATGTCAAAGGGGGAGGGTGACATGGTGTTTGAATAGGGGAGAATATCATTATGCTTAATGTATCTATCTGTTGTGGTGATCAAACACCATCGTGGTTGCCATCAAGTCCAAAGGGGGAGATTGTTGGCAATATGATGCAGAGTGTTGTCCTTGATGGCAACCCACTTGATGAAGATGATGGCAGCCTACTTAATGAAGTTGTTTTTGATGCTTGATGAGTTTATTAATGATGTAAATCTGATGTTCTACAAGTAGCTCATAAGTACCAGAGAAATAAATATTAGTAAGGGCCAAAACAATAATGAAAACTGTGTAACACAAATCATACGCAGGTTTGTTTAGGAGAAGTAGCGTATGCACGCGGAAAATTACGTGCTAAGTCACGTATGCATAATTGCGCTCTAAAGTTATAAATCCAGGGGTTCTTACCATGGTATTAACCCATTGTATTGAGTGCTGGATTGTCTATGTGATCCCGTCCAGGAATACCATCGGAAGTTGTGTGGTTTTGGCTCATGGTATTGTCAAAGGCTAGATCTATTTAAGGAGAAGAAATTCATTGTGCAATGTGTGGATGAGTCTGGGTTTGAATGTATACTTCAATCTGAAGTATGTCTGAATGGAAAGGGTAACAGTTTGATGATAGATCTGAATCTATGATGCACCTATGAAGAAAATGATGAAGAGGGATCTCTAGATATGAAATGTATATGTATTTTCTAGATCTGTTTATGGAGTGATTAGATCTGTGATCTTGCGAACATCTGTCTGAAGTGAAGGGTAAAATCTGAGAGATATATATGTTCTAAAGAATTGTGTTGTCCCATAATATTTGAATATATATACGCTTGTTTGCAGCAGAGGAAGCGCATATATACGCGGGTTTAATTCAGCGAAAGCGCGTATGTAATGTGAAACCAGTTCTGAAGTATGTGAAGATGTATACGCGGGTTGATATGCATGGAAGCGCGTATATACGCAGGATCAGTGAAAGGAAAGCGCGTGTTAAAACTAGGGCTTGATGATTTTTTTGGTATGAGATGCCTTTTATGTTCTACTGTATTACTGCTATCTGTCTATGATGTATTCATACAGATCTGGGTTTTCTGAATATTGATTATGTTGCTGACTATGATGAGAAAAGATCAAGTTGTTGATTGATTGGTTGATGATTCATTGAATGAATTGATAAGGGTATAAGTTTCAGTTTGATGTATGATTGAGTTTAAATGTATGGAGTGGGTCCAGTCTGAAAATAGGATGAAAAGTGGCCTGCAAGTTGTGATCTATTGAAGCTATTGGATCCAGTATGAAAATTGATGAAACGTGGTCCATGGTGATGCTGAGGGTTGTAGCTTTCAGTCAGGGGGTTGTAGCTCCCTTCTAGGTGAGGCTGGTAAACGAGAGCAGGGGGTTGTAGCTCCCTTCCAGGAGAGGCTGGTAAACGAGTGCAGGGGGTCGTAGCTCCCTTCCAGGAGAGGCTGGTAAACGAGAGCAGAGGGTTGTAGCTCCCTTCCAGGAGAGGCTGGTGAACGAGAGAAGGTTGTAGCCTTCTGCAGGTGGGTGCCTATGTGCTGGTATGAGTCTGCGCCAGTACATGGTTGTAAGATGTTTTCTCTATAATAAAATATTGAAGGCTGAGACAATGGCAGCGGTGGTTTTCTGTCGACTTGGGTTTCCACCTAAAATCCTGGTGTTCATGTGTGTTGCTTATGTGTGATGGTTTATTCTGTTATTACTGCACATGCTTACTATTAACTAAATTTCTGATGCATAGACCTAAGTAAAGAAATAAATGCATAATAATATCTCTGTGTATACACGAGTTTTATGAAGGATATCCGCGTATATACGCAAGTTGGGCTCAATGAAGTAGCATATGGGTTTTAGAGAAAGAAAAAGTAAAAATATTTGAGTATGCCCTAAATATTGATTCACCCCCCCCCCCCCCCCCCTCTCAGTATTTTTCCTAACAAAGTAAAAGATAAATGAGAAACATAACAACATCAATCATCCATAGCCTTTTCTAAATCCTGAGTAACAAAATGGTACCATTGTATTAAGATAAAAATAGAGTTGCAGTAATACCAAACAGTAAACTTGTTCCAGCAAAAATTCAACCCTATGCTATTTGATTTCCTCCCTTTTATATAGTATTCATTACATCTTAGGACTCTCTCCAATCCTTTGAGGAGAATTCGAAATTTGACACCTAACACTTTTCATAAAACAAATTGCATTCTCAACTGACAGTTAAATTGTCTGTTTAGACTCCTAATACAATTAGGACTAAAACATCATTTATTAAAACATAACAACCTTATCTAAATACTTAAAACAACACTTGACAACTGCATCTTCTAGTCTCGACCATGATCATGCCTATCTTCTTGCTATTAGACCCCCTTTATCTCTTCCTTATTTGTGCCTGTAAAATAGGATAGTGCTTCTTGTATAGTAGCTGAGTGCTTCATTAATACCAATTCGAACCATTTGCTGCATAATTTGAACTCAAAACATGTGCCAAATGTCTTAAAGTCTTCATAGATATTTGACCTTCCATTTGTGTATATGTCAACTTTTCAAAAATGATGTGGAAACTGCCATAGTGTTGTGCTATGAAACTGTCTGTGTTTTCGTAGCGCAGACCTTTATTTTGAAAAACATGCTTTAGACTCCAATTAAATATGCCAAAACCCTTTGAATATTCATTGATATTCAATATATATCTCCCATTAGCATCAAGGCTTCAAAACTGAACCATTTCTTCTTTGAAATTTACAAAAATTCAAAAAACTGCATCCTACAGCAATTTCGTAGTGCGCTACGAAACTACTGAGTCTTCATCTTTCTCAGTGTTTTCCTCAAAATTTCAAGTCAGAAACCTTTAAAACCTAGAATTCAGGTGTAGATCCATTCTTATAACAATAACCATCAACCTTGAGCAGTTTCAAAAATGGAGAATTACTAAATAACCTTCAAAGTTTATTTCAAAGATGAAACTTACTGTTTAGGCTATAGCTCATCTCCAAACTGATTTAACTGTATCTCTAAATCTTCAATTCTCCTCTTGAGCCTTCTGTTATCAGCCCTCATTTTTATGTTACCCATCCTGATGAACTTGGCTTCCTTGATTGCAGGTAGGGTCTAGATGAAAAACTGAGCTTGACTGTCAATCAATTCATGATTTGGATTTTTCTGAAGCTCCCACAGCCCTTTCATCCTTTCAAACTTGACCTTCTCTTCAACATATATTCTTTCTCTTTTCTTCAATTTCTCAATTTCATTATTTGCAAGCCTAATTTTATTCTTTACCTCTTCATAGCTGCTTTTTTCCTTTTGAACCTTGAAGACCTTGTTTCTATCTTCTTCAGGCATTGCAGATGATGCATTTGTAGTTTCTTCAAAAACAGTAGCACATTCTTCCCCTATTTTCTCTATCACAAAAATTGGCTATTTAATCTTCTTATATTTCCTCATTGAGGGTCTTATGGGTTTAAAAATATAAACTCTGCCACCTCTTCTTCAAATTCTAGCTTTTTAGATGTCTTCAATTTTTTCAATTTGCTGGCACCTGTATCTAATTTGATGAAGTCTGCTTGCACTAGGGGATATTCCTCTATGTCGATAGCTTGAAGTATGTCATTCAAATTTCCTCTTGTCTCCTTTGTAATTACAACCTTACCCTTTTCTTTTAACCTCTGACTTTTAGTCAACTTCTTTGTATTTTCTTTGCTAGTTGACTGCTCTAAAATTGTTTCCTCAACCAGGGTTTTCTTCTTCTGTATAGACCTAGGAGTATCTTGGATTTTCAATGATGTCATTGGTTCTTTCACTTGTTTCCTGGGTTTAAGTTTAACAAATATTTTAGACTTTGTTTCCAAAGGACCAACAATCTTTGATGGGGTTTTAGCTTGTGGGTTGGCAACTGTTCCTTCTATTCCAATTCTACTCAAAAAGAGGAATTCTTCCCAATCTCTATTTGCCTTTTGTAGCTCATGTAAGACTATCAGTTTGACTAATCCATGGTGAAATAAAGAGGTTTCACATGATTCAACTTTCATTTGTACCTTATCAGACATCTTAGCCAAGCTTCTGAAGAGATAAAAAGGTAAATCTAATGATATCATCCCTGTGAAATGAAGCAAGAGTTTAAAATGGTAGGTGTATACCTTATGATGTCTACCCTCACAAGCGAATTATCTCTGAATATTGTAGAGCAGATTGGAAAATGTGTCTCTAACATAACTTCTTGGCACAACCTTGTTCAAGTCAACCTCTAAAAACTCTGGTTTCAAAAAGATCTTGCATGGTGTCATATCAAATTTGAAATTTTTAAACCACCTGTCTTCACCTCTTGGGATCTCTGTTACAGCTGATATTACTTCAGGGGAAATTGGTACATTTAGGAACCCAATCTTTGAATTTGATCCTGTGAAATTTCTGGCAAACTCCTTGGTAACTTGAGTGTGCCCTCCTTGAAGTTTTTCACAAAACCTCCAACATCCAACTTTCTTAAAAGCTGCTTCGAAAAACTTATCTTTTGTAAGGGCTTCAACACCTTCAGGTTCAGTCCTTAAGAAATGACCAAACCTATGTATTCTCCTCTCCTTAGCCATTTTCCTCTTGAAACCTATATCTTCAGAAATCTACAATAAACCCTTCTAAAAATGTTGTGTCTTCAGCAAATTAACAATCTGAGTCTCCTGTTGAATAGACTATTTCACTCAGGAATTGAATTCAGCCTTGCTTGATAAGAACTCTGCCTCGCTTGATGACAATTTATTTTCCACACAAATGAATATCAAACTCACTTAAATTAGCAAGCTTTGAAAACACTGGTATAACCTATATTTGAATGGAACAGCCTCGCTTTATTTTATTCAGTTTTGCCTCGCTTCAAAAGTTAATAGCCTCGCTTGATAAGAACTTAGGTTTCACAGTAATGGATAATATAACCTGAATTTGAATCAGATCTGCCTTGCTTGAACTATAACCTCTGTCTCAAGTAGCAATGAGACAACACAACCTTGCTTGAGAACTAGGAATCTCACCACGAATTCTTTCTTTCAACACTTAAGAATGCATGTAGTGTTTTCTTGCATGAGACAAATGAAAACGGCCAACTGTTTGAAATTTGAAAGGACCAATAATGAATGACCTCTAATTTATGACAAATGACCTCTAATGATGAAAAATAATGGTTGCATGCGTGGAGGATAACTCATGAAGGACACCCAATGATGGAAAATTTAACTGTATTTGACAGATATGATAGCTCAGAGACAAATCTATGAATTCCCGATTTCGTAGCGCATGGTGTACAAATTCTGGTTTTTGTGCTACGAATTCACCAGCATTTTCATAGCATGCAAAATGGAATTTTTACACTAGGCACACTACGAAAATGTGGTTTCTAGGCTTATTCAATCAAATTTTCGAAACAGAGTTTACAAATGGGTTTTAAAATGTGGCATGAGACTTGTGAAGAGTGAAGTGAGGTTAATAAACAATTTTTAATGATGGTATGAGACCTTTAACCATGATCTAGACCTTCAAAAATATCAAAATAGGTCTAACCCTATCTAACACTATGACTTAGGAAAAAATGTAACTAACCAAGTTTCAGAGATTTTTTATAGTGATAACACCATCCCATAATTCATTCAATTCATCTACCAGTGGTTGTAAGTAGACATCCATATTCTTCACTTTTCTTCTACCAGGGACTGTGAGAGCCAACATAAGATGTTCATTCTTCACAGACAACCATGGGGGGATATTGTTATTGGTCACTACTATAGGCCAAACATAATAGTTGGTGTTCTGGAAGGAATATGGGTTGACGTCATCCATGGATATGCTGAGTCGTAGACTTTGTACTTCATTCTTGAATTTTTCAGGCCATGTTTCCTCTATATGCTTCATGGCTATTGTATCAGTTGGTATTCGCATAACTCCCAACTCACTTCTGTGTGAGGCATGCCATCCTTGCAACATAGCTAATTATTTGCAATGAAAGAGCCTTTGAAACCTTGAGATTATAGGCATGCGCCTCAATATCTTAAAAGGAGGACTAGTACGTGATTTACCGTTCTTTTTTTATTTA